>CM056057.1:32931878-33195130 GCA_029574335.1 Rana kukunoris | reverse complement strand
CCTCTCTCACGATTCGTACGGCATAACATCGTCTTTCACATTAAAATGAAAAAAAAATGGGCTAACTTTACTATTTTGTTTTTATGGTTTTTATTATTCATTGAAGTAGGCAAATGCAGTGTGACATAAAATATTGCAGCAATTGCCATTTTTGTCTCTGCTAAAATATATATAATGTTTGGCGGATCCAAGTAATTTTCTAGCAAAAAATATTGCTTTTTAACTTAAACAAGTGTTGGACTTTAAGTGGTTACATTTGTTGCATTTACACACAGAAGTTTGATCTAAAAAGGAAGTTGGTTACAATGTTTCATGTTGTTTACAAACTTGGCAGACTGCCCGGATATTTTCTTTACACACAGAAGTTTATCCCTTTGATATAAGAAGAATGCGTTAGTTACAATGTTTCCTGCTAAGAACTTGGCAGACTGTCCAGATATTTTCTTTTGACAGCTGAAAGTCTCTCCATTTGTTATATGAAAGAATCAGCAAACTCTGCATGTTGGGGGGTTGAATCAAGATCACAATTTTAACGATTAATTGTGCAGCTCTAGCACGGTACTGTATTTGCGCAGCAATTTTTCAAACATGTTTTTTTTGGAAATAAACTGTTTCACACATTAAAAAAATACTAAAGTTAGCACGATTTTTTTTTTTTTTTTGGTATCCTAAGCGATGCTTTAAACATTTTTTAGGTTAGATGTTAGAGTTACAGAGGAAGTCTAGTGCTAGAATTATTGCTCTCGCTCGAATGATCGCGACGTATGTAACCTGTGTGTATCTGGCTCTGATACTAGCCAGTGCCTACCCAGCTACTGGCTGCACTGGCGTAGCGAGGGGGGGGCAGGGGGGGCTCCTGCACCGGGCAAAAAAATTGCGGGGGGCGAAATCCTTGCGTCCGCGGAATGCGCCGCCGCCGCCTCAGGAAAGGCCGCGGCTTGGGCCTAGCATTGGAGCTGTCGGCCATCTTGGCACACCCGGCGGCGGCGCGCCTGGTTGGCTGGTGGAACTGTCTGTCTCCCTTGATGTGGGAGTGGCGGGAAACACCAGCCAACCAGACAGAAGGGCGCGCTGATTGGCCTAGAACATGTGTTTACAGCGCGGCGCGCGGCGGCGGCAAGTTTCTCCAGCAAGGTAAGGGGGGGGGGGGGTGTCGGTGTAAATCTTAAGGGGTGCTCTGCCTGATCCCCACCTATCCACCTCAGAGCCTGTTATTTTAGTAAGACTGCTGGGACTTGTAGTTCTCCTGGGGCTCATGGAGATTGGAGAACTACAAGTCCAGCAGGTTATACCTTATCATACAAATAAGGCTCTGAGGTGTGCATGTGGATTGTCCGGACACCCATCCATCTCGGAGCCTTGTATTATAACCTGCTGGGACTTGTAGTTCTCAATCGTCTCTGGGGCTCAGGTGCATGCGATCCACCATCTATGGGACTACAAGTCCAGCAGCAGTAAGAAAAACTGAACAAAGATGGTGGATTGCATGCACCTGAGCCCCAGGAGACGATGGAGAACTACAAGTCCCAGCAGGTTATAATATAAAGCTCCGAGGTGGATAGATGTCTGGACAGTGACAATTGGTGGCTCAGTGGTGACAATTGGTGGCTCAGTGGTGACAATTGGTGGCTCAGTGGTGACAATTGGTGGCTCAGTGGTGACGATTGGTGGCACAGTGGTGACGATTGGTGGCACAGTGGTGACGATTGGTGGCACAGTGGTGACGATTGGTGGGACAGTGGTGACAATTGATGGCACAGTGGTGACAATTGATGGCATGGTACAGTGGTGGCAATTGATTGGCATGGCGCCCTGTGATTGGGCGTATGTGGTCATGCGCTAGCGCCGGGGGGGGGGGGGGGGGGGGGGGGGGGAAAAAAAAGTTTTGCCCCGGGCGCCAATAACTCTGGTTACGCCACTGACTGGCTGGTGTCTCTCCCCAGCCTGTCCCCACACACCCTCTCTCCTGCTGACCTGTAGATGGGGGAATCACTCCTGTAGTGTTATTGTGTCCTGCCAGTGAGTACAATGATCAGTGTTGCTATCTATAGCTGGCAGCACTGATTGTTTTTGGAAAAACAGGCTGGTTGTACTCAAGTCGATTAATAGATTGTGCCCACTGTCATACCCTCCACACTCCTCTCCTATATATAGTGCCCACTGTCATACTCTCCACACTCCTCTCCTGTACATAGTGACCACTGTCATACCCTCCACACTCCTCTCCTGTACATACTGTCTGCTGTCATAGACTCCTCTTCTGTACATACTTCCCACTGTCGCACCCTCCACACTCCTCTCCTATACATAGTGCCCACTATCATACCATCCCCATTCCTCTCTTGTACATACTGCCCACTGTCATACCCACCACACTTCTCTCCTGTACATACTGCCCCATCATACCCTCCACACTTCTCTCTGGTACATACTACCCTCTGTCATACCCCCACACTCCTCCTGTACATACTGCCCACTGTCATACTCTTCACACTCCTCTCCTGTACAAACTGCCCACTGTCATACCCTTCACACTCCTCTCCTGTACATAGTATCTGCTGTCATACACTTCTCTCCTGTACATACTGCCCACTGTCATACCCTCCACATTCCTCTCCTGTACATACTGACCACTGTTATACCCTCCACACTCCTCTCCTATACATAGTGCCCACTATCATACCGTCCACACTACTCTCCTGTACATACTGCCCACTGTCATACCCTCCACACTCCTCTCCTATACATAGTGCCCACTATCATACCATCCACACTCCTCTCCTATACATAGTGCCCACTGTCATACCCTCCACCACACTCCTCTCGCCCTGTACATGGTGCCTGCTGTCATACACTTCTCTCCTGTACATGATGCCCACTGTCATACCCTCCACACTTCTCTCCTGTACATTGTGCTTTTTGCCGTACCCTTTGCACTCTTCTCCTGTACATAGTGCCCAATGTTAGACCCTCCACATTCCTCTCACTCACCTGCACATACTTCCCACTTATATACCATCCGTACTCCTCCCCTATGTCGCTTACCCACAAAAACAGTTCTTTAAAATGATACTGAATACCCTCAATGTTACCAGCTCTAGAATGGACACACTTGTTAGTTCAACTAAAGGAAATCTCAGTTCTCATATTTGTTCTGTCCCATTATTAGAACTTATTTAATGTTGTGATTACTACTGTGATGTACAGAGGAACATCGGGGATCTCAGCTACTTTCCTGACATTACTACTTTTTAGAGGCCCTGGGGTAGGTTATGCCACAATGTACAAATATGCACAGCATATTAGCACATTAGGGTACACTTACATTTTCAGACTGGGCCCTCCATTGCTGCGCTGTGATTCCCACGCATTTATTTATTATTTATAAAAGGCCCACCAAAATCCTGAGCACCAGGCCCATGATGTTCTTAATCTGGCCCTGACTGCATACCTCCCAACTTTTTGAGATGGGAATGAGGGACACCTATCAGCAAAAGTATGTAGGCATAGGACACACCCCTGGCCACACCCCCTTAAAGGAGAATTGTACAAAAAAATCAAGATTAGTTAAACCCACAAATGCTTTTTTACCACTACTATTACTTTATATTGGCCTTTGGAAGTTACAAATGCAGCAATTTAGAAATCAGATATAAGGTTTAGTGCTGGAAAACACTTTTTGATAGATAAAAAGTGCATTTTATATACATCTATATAGATCAGACCAAAATGAGGGACATTGAGGGGAAATGAGGGACAGAGGGACATTGCTCCAAATCAGGGACAGTCCCTCGAAATTGGGAGCTATACTACTGCTGTGTGTTTTAGACAATAAACACATCCATATTACATTGTTTTATTGTTGAGCCTCTTCACACACACCTCATCTAAAGTCTCAACCCTCATTTTTGTGTACCAGATCCAGGGATAGAGGTGAATGGTCACATATCATATGCAGTCCCAAAAAAAAAACCCTCTTTCATTTGTCTGGACACGCCCCTGCTGCACAGCCAATCACTGGGAAGTTCAGTGTGCAGCTGCTTCTCCTCCCACCAGCTGTTTATGCAGCTGAAAACAAAGGGAATGTGATCACATAAAATAAAGGGGAAAAACATGTTATATTATATTTTTATATCTATACAAAAATATTCTGCCTTTCATTTATTTTTTAACCACTTTAGGACCGCTTAACGCCGATATACGTCGGCAGAATGACACGGCTGTGCGCAATCACGTAAAGGTACATCCTCTTTAAGTGCCCAGCCGTGGGTGGCATGTGCCCGTGACCCGGTCTGAGGTTACGTGACCGCGCCCGCGGGAGCCAATCGCCGCCGGAGTCCCCCGATCGGTGACAGGAACTGAAGAACGGGGAGAGGTGTGTGTAAACACACATTCCCCGTTCTTCACTGTGGCACTGTCAGTGATCGTGTGTTCCCTGATATAAGGAAAGACTATCACTGACGTCACACGTCCAGCCCCACCCCCCTACAGTTAGCAACACATATGAGGTCACACTTAACCCCTACAGCGCCCCCTAGTGATTAACTCCTAAACTGCTATTGTCATTTTCACAGTAAGCAGTGCATTTTTATAGCACTTTTCACTGTGAAAATTACAATGGTCCCAAAAATGTGTCAAAATTGTCTGATGTGTCCGCCATAATGTCGCAGTCGCGAAAAAAAAAAGTTGTGTTGATGGCTGGAGAAACCACGTATGTAAAAAAAAATTCTTGGAACCTTATACAGTATTTACCTATACTATGTATCCTGCTCCGTGGGCTTCCTACCCACTGTTATATGGTCACAATGTATCTTTGGTCGGCCAGCATAGCCTTGGACCATGTTTGCCTCAGTTCTGGTGGGATGTTACATTCGTGGTTTCTCCAGCCATCAACACAACTTCATGTATCATTATATTACCCCCAGGTAAGAGTGTTTGGGATATGCTTCTATTCCCCCTCTTCCAACCCATTCCCCCTTGTCCCATCCATGGAATTATTTTGCACTTACCCTCATCATTTCTTATTTTGGTATAGATAACTTGTTTTTAATCGCTCCTGATGATTGGGAATACCCATGAAACGCGTAGAGCTATTCAACGACTGCTACATGCCACTCCTTTGCAGAACTATGTTTAAGATTCCACCGTTTACAGTGTTTACGGCAATCTATAGTCATATATATTTGTTTATCATTTCCAACTGCGTTGGAATATATGTGTACATATAAGAATCACTAACCTGTTATCCAATGTTATTGTTATTGCAGGCATTACCATATTATATTATTATATACCAGAAATCAATAAACATTAATGCAATTTTATTTTCATTTAGCAGTGTACTTCATTCAAAGTCCCACAAATTCCCCCTTTAATCCAATATGCTAGGGATGGAGACATATGAAGTTACCCCTCATTGCCTAAAGTCACAATTTTAATCCCCCTTCTCTCTAAGGCCTCGTACACACTATCGGACATATCCGATGAAAACGGTCCGCGGACCATTTCCATCGGATATGTCCGATCGGGAGTTTGATCCGATGGCGTGTACACACCATCGGATCAAATTCCCCGCCGCCGGACGGCGCGGTGACGTGGCGGTGACGCGGCGGTGACGTAGACGCCGCCACGTCACCGCCACGTCACCGCACCAGGAAGTTAAACACTTCCGCGCATGCGGCGGCGCGGCGGCGGTGGGGGACGACATGTCTGCTGGTAAGTGTACTAACCAGCAGACATGTCGGGCGGACAGATTCCCACCGGATAGATTTCAAAGCATGCTTTGAAATCTGTCGGGTGGAGAAATCTGTCCGCTAGCCCATACACACGAGCGGAGATGTCTGCTGAAACGGTCCATCGGACCGTTTTCAGCGGACATCTCCCCTCGTGTGTACGAGGCCTAACAGATAGTCTTGTTTAACCACTTCCCTACGGCCGTACGACTATATACGGCCGCAGGGTGGTTCTAATTCTCTGGGGCGCCGTGTTTTCACGGCAGCCCCTTTCTTCGTTCCCAGCGCGCGCTCCAGAGCGCGCAGCGGGGAACTTGTGTACTGGCCGTGTCCCTTGGACACAGCCAATCACAGATCGCCACGAACGGCCAATCAGAGTGGCCGTTTGCGATGCGATCTGTGCAGCGAATGAGAGATGATCTCATATGTAAACATATGAGATCATTTCTTATTGCCGGCTCTCACAATGACAGCGTCCTGTCATAGAGAGAGGAGACCGATCTGTGTCTCTTGTACATAGGGACACAGATCGGTCACCCCCAGTCACCCCCCCTCCCCCCACAGTTAAAACACAATGCAGGATACACACTTAACCCCTTCCTCACCCCCTAGTGTTAACCCCTTCCCTGCCAGTCACATTTATACAGTAGTTAGTGCATATTTATAGCACTGATTGCAGTATAAATGTGAATGGTGCCAAAAATGTGTCAAAAGTGTCCGCCATGATGTCGCAGTCGCAATAAAAATCTTAATTCTGTCCCTTATTTTGTAGGCGCTATAACTTTTGCGCAAACCAGTCGCTTATTGCGATTTTTTTTTTTTTTTTTACCAAAAATATGTAGAAGAATACGTATCGGCCTAGACTGAATTTTTTTTTTTTAAATTGGGCTATTTTTTATAGCAACAAGTAAAAAATATTGTATTTTTTTTCAAAATTGTTGTCCTTTTTTGTTTATAGCGCAAAAAATAAAAACCGCAGAGGTGACCAAATACCACCAAAAGAAAGCTCTATTTGTGGGGGAAAAAAGGACACCAATTTTGTTTGGGAGCCACGACGCACGACCGCGCAATTGTCAGTTAAAGCGACGCAGTGCCGCAAGCTGAAATTTCACCTGGTCAGGAAGGGGGTATACATGCCCAGTAAGGAAGTGGTTAAACTAAAAGGCTCCATGCACACTGAAGCTGATAAACTGCAGTTTATTGGCTTTTTGGCTTTTTTTTTTAAAGCCCATAAACTGAACTCTATGTTAGCCTATGTGCCCATGCACACCTGGGCGTTTTTCAGTGTTAATGAGCTTTGGAGTTTATTGGCTTTTTTCTGAACGCCCGAAATTTGCGTTTAAAGTGCCGTTTTATGGCAGGAAAAAACGCAAAAAAACGCGAAGCGCTGAAAAACGCCCAAAAACGCTCAAAAAACGCCGGCGCCAGCGTTTTTTAGCGTTTATTATCCATTTAAAAAAAAGTAAAAAAAAAAAAAAGCTGATAAAAGCTACACTGAAAAACGCTGATTAAAACTATTGCAAAAACGCTAAAAAACGTTGCAAGGCTCCCTGCAAAGCTACTGGCGTTTTTTATAGCTTTTATCAGCTTCAGTGTGCATGGAGCCAAAGATCAGAGAAATCAAAATTCTTCTAATGCCACTTCATAGTTCTGCACCTGCCATAGGAGTGACAGCATCATATTATTCCAAGTGAGAGAATGGAACGCTGAACGTTCGCATGAACTCATACATGATTCTCATAGCATTGGATCAAAGATTTTTTTGGTCATACCAACTTTTTATATTCTGTATATATATCACTGCCACTCTGTGTATATATTTTTTTGCTTTTTGTTTTCAGTTTCAGCATAAACATAATTACGCTTTTTATTTCACTTTTATATATTGCATATTTTTATGTTTTTGGGTTTGTGCTCTGTAGAGAGTTCAAGTTAATCACATGAACACTAATTAGATTAATTCTGGGTGGACGTGCAGTTTGTATTTGAATTATCTTTGCACTACCTACTCTTGAATAGGGATGAGCCGAACATATGCACTAGAACCGTCGAACAGACCGCGGGTTCGCGCAAACATTTAGAACCTCATTGAAGTCTATGGGACTCGAACGTTCGAATTCAAAAACGCTCATTTTAAAGACCAATATTCAAGTTATTGTTGGAAAACGTCTTTGAGTAACCGGGTCTTGCCCCAGGGAACATGTATCAATGGAATTTTTTTTTTTTTAAAACTGTATTTTTTTCTGGAGCAGCGATTTTAATGATGCTTAAAGTGAAAAAAAAATCCCTTTAAATATTGTACCTGCTGCGTGTCTATAGTAGTGGCACGTGTTTAGAAATGTCCCTGCACAACATGAGATTACTCTCAGAAAAAAGTAATTTAATACTGCTTGCGTCTTCAAAGTAATGTTTGGTCCCTGCAATATGGATAAAAATCATGGAAAAAAATAGCATGAGTTTCCCCGCCACCACTCCCCCCAGGTCTTTACAAGTCCCGGTGCCGATCCTGACCTCCCTGGGGCCCTAAGAAAAATCTGACGACAGTGACATGTCACATTAAAGAAAGTTGAGAAGCGGGGGGAGGGGGTGTTCTGCTGTCGGAAATGACTCAGCCAGCGAGTTTAGAAGCCGGGTGAGGGTGTGAAAATGACTTCTCACCAGGCGGTGCCTCTAGTAATTTTGGGGGCCCTTTACAACTTTGCGTGGCCCTAAGCGGCTTGCATAGTGCGCCTATAGGGAGGATCGGCCCTGACAAGACCCTATGGCCCTATATACTTTAAACAGCAGTATACAGGCGGTGCAAACAAGACAAGGACTGTAAGTTTGTTACGTAGAATCTGAACCATGTCATACTTTGCTGCTGCATATTGCACAATTTCCTAAGGAGACCTTCAACAAACTACATGACACTTGTGCCTGGTGATGAGGCCATTGATGTTCCAGTGGTGGCCCGTGAGCCTGTGGCCATACAGGCTTGGCCCCCCCAAAGCCATGTGCTGTGTGGCAACAATATGTCGATTATTTTAGGGGTGGTGGGGGGTCATTACAATGCCAGATCTTGGCTCAATCAATTATTTTTTTGTGAAAGAAAAATTGTAGAAAAAAGGGGGGTTGCCATCCGGGGCCCCCTTTGAACAAATTCTGTGAAGAACTCCTGTTCTCTGAAAGCCTCCATTATTTCTGCAAGTCAAAATTTAGCAAAAAAAAATAATGTCAGTCAAGCCTTAGCTTTCTGCCCATATCTAACCCACAAACTCATCCACTGATCATAAAGTCTAAAAAACAAGTTTCGTATTGCACGATAATTTTTCCGACGTCTTCTACCGACTGTAAACGACGTTCTCTATCCCTTTATACACTGCGCATGTGAGAAGCTCCGCACGTTTCTACGGCCAATGACATTCGTTCTAGTGATTGCCACGCCCCTTTTTAGTCGGTCAATGTGGAGAGGAGTCTGAAGACATGATGGAGATGCTTGAGATGGTGGCTATTTTAAAAAAGGAGGACTATGACGGCAAAAAAGGGCCTTACAAAAACGAAAGGCCCAGATCATGGATAAGGTACGGAGGAGTATCCATGCAAAATTCAGGGTGCAGAGGTCCAGGGAGCAGTTGCGCAAGAGATGGAGTGATTTGAATCCGAGAGCCGAGCAGATGGAGAGAATTCAAAGAGTCCTCAGAAGACGTAAGTAATTTTCATGTGTACTCTGAATATTTATTTTTTATTATTTTGTGGCATGTGCTTTTTATCGCAGGTAGTGTATATATACAGTTCAAGAACAGATGTTTGAAGGTTCATGTTTGTGTGGGCATAATAATTGGTTGGTCATTCTATTTAAGACCTTTTTATGTGAGACCAATTTTTTAATTAATGTAGAGGTGTTATTAAGTTGATTTAAATAATCCAACTTAAGTCAATATACATTAAAAGGAGAGTATGTTCAGCAAAGCAGTTGATTACACATATGCACTCAGTAGCACAATAGTTGGCATGGCCGATCCGCCCTATAGGCTCAATATGCAAGCCGCTTAGGGCACCGCAAAGCTGCGAAGGACCCCCCAAATAACTAGAGGCCCCGCCTGGTAAGAAGTAATTTTCGCCCCCTAACCCCCGCTTCTCAACTCGCTGGCTGCATGGGAGCAGTGGCGCATCTAGGGTATGGCAGCCATGGCAAGTGCCATGGGCGCCATATGAAGGGGGCGCTGTTGAGTGGCTGGGCAGCAAGGCACTTACCAGGGTCTGAGGGTCTCTTCTTCCCTCCTCCCGAGCATAGGCAGGATCTCATTTTCAGCACCTTTGCTAATGGACAATAGCAGCGCTATCCCTGCTGCATTCAGCCACAGCCCTACCCTGTTCTCCCAGGCTCTCCCATTCCATCTGGTCAGATTGGCAGCGCACAAAGAAGACAGAGGAACATCAGTTTGGCTGTGTACACACGGCAGAGAACCTCGACGGGCAGAACACATCGTTCCGCCCGTCAAGGTTCCCTGCCGGCCGTCGAAATCGGCGACCCGCCCGTCGGGAATGGCAACCAGCCATTCTTCCAGGCGGGCCGTCGAGCAAATAGAGAGCGTGCTCTCTATTTCTGCTCGACGGGCTTCCCGACGGGATGCTCGCCGAGAGTGTACACACAGCCGAGGTCCTCGCTGGAATGCAGCTTCCAGCGAGGTTCTCGCTGGTTTCCAGCGAGAACCTCGGTCGTGTGTACACGGCCTTTCTCCCTCTCCTCCGAGAAAACTGAGGCCTTAAGTGATGAAGATTTCATCACTTCCAGTATTGGTTTTGCATTTACCTGGCCTTGGAGGGCAGAGGAGGGATCAGGGGTCTAATAACCCCCAGATTTCTCAATAAATAGGATATGTCACTACCCTAGGTATCACAAGGGATGATAAATATCACTAGTTTTGTTAGCTTTTTTTTGTTAAGATTATCTGAAAGATGGGTTTCAAATGTTTCGACAGGGGCGCAGTTTCAGTGCTTGCTATAGGCGCTATTTTCGCTAGATACGTCTCTGATTAAATGTAACCATATTGCCACACTTAGAGGCGCCTCTCTGCTCTTTTATACTCTGTAGCTCCTGCTGGATTTTGCTTCCAATCCCCTTGTGGAGGCTTCCATTTGTGGATGGACATTTTATGGTTACACAACCTATCACATTGCTATAATCTTTTTATATGGACTATAAACTGAAGGATTTATGAATAAATGGTTGTGGAACAAATCATCTGCGTTTCTATTATTTCTTATGGGGAAATTTGATATACAAGTGCTTTGAAATGCAAGCATGTTTCTGTAAAGGAATTATGCTCACAACCCAAGGTTTTACTGTAAACTAGTGTAGAGGAAAGAACATTCTTATGCCTCGTTTCCACTGAGCAGATCGGTTCGGGTCGCTTGGAATGGAACGGTTCTGAGGGGCCAGGTCTATTCTGGTGAGCGTTTCCACTGCCAGTCGGACCACCAGGGCCATACAGGTTTTAGAAAAAAATCCCTCTCGTGATGTCACACTAGTGCGACGAGAAACGTGATGCAGCGTCACTCAGCGTCAACCAAACACCAAAAAAAACAAAACAACAATGGAGGTCATTCAGCAGCTTGTGTTTTCTCTGCTAGCCTTTTGGTTCTTTATAGGCAAAATACATGCCGCATTGTATGGGAGAAGGTTGCGAGCGGCCAGGAGAAACACAGCAGAAAAGAAAAGGAAACTTTTAGCTTGGATGTGTAGCCGGGAGGAGAAGTACACATTGGTGCGGCTAAGACGGCAGCGCTATAGGGTAAGCACAACTGACTGACTTAACTGAAACGCACACACACACACACACTGACCCACACACACACTGACCCACACACACACTGACACACACTGACCCACACACACACTGACCCACACACACACACACTGACCCACACACACACTGACCCACACACACACACACACACACTGACACACACTGACCCACACACACACACACTGACCCACACACACTGACACACACACACTGACCCACACACACACTGACCCACACACACACTGACTCACACACACACTGACTCACACACACACTGACCCACACACACACTGACACACACACACACACACACTGACCCACACACACACACACTGACCCACACACACACTGACCCAGACACACACACACACACTGACACACACTGACACACACACACACACACACACACTGACCCACACACACACACACTGACCCACACACACACACACACACACACACACACTGACCCACACACACACACACACACACTGACCCACACACACACACACTGACCCACACACACACACTGACACACACACTGACACACACTGACCCACACACACACACTGACCCACACACACACTGACACACATACTGACCCACACACACACTGACACACACATACTGACCCACACACACACTGACACACACACACTGACACACACACACTGACCCACACACACACACTGACCCACACACACACTGACACACACACACTGACACACACACACTGACACACACTGACACACACACACTGACCCACACACACACTGACCCACACACACACTGACTGACCCACACACACACTGACCCACACACACACACACACTGACACACACTGACCCACACACACACTGACACACACACACTGACCCACACACACACTGACCCACACACACACTGACCCACACACACACACACTGACCCACACACACACTGACCCACACACTGACCCACACACACACTGACCCACACACACACACTGACACACACTGACACACACACACACACACTGACCCACACACACACACACACACATACTGACCCACACACACACTGACACACACACACACACACTGACACAGCGCTATAGGGTAAGCACAACTGACTGACTTAACTGAAACGCACACACACACACACACTGACCCACACACACACACACACACTGACCCACACACACACTGACCCACACACACACACACACACTGACACACACTGACCCACACACACACACACTGACCCACACACACTGACACACACACACTGACCCACACACACACTGACCCACACACACACTGACTCACACACACACTGACCCACACACACACTGACCCACACACACACTGACCCACACACACACACACTGACCCACACACACACTGACCCACACACTGACCCACACACACACTGACCCACACACACACACTGACACACACTGACACACACACACACACACTGACCCACACACACACACACACACATACTGACCCACACACACACTGACCCACACACACACTGACCCACACACACACTGACCCACACACACACACACTGACCCACACACACACTGACCCACACACTGACCCACACACACACACTGACCCACACACACACACACACACTGACCCACACACACACACACTGACCACACACACACACACTGACACACACACTGACACACACTGACCCACACACACACACTGACCCACACACACACTGACACACATACTGACCCACACACACACTGACACACACATACTGACCCACACACACACTGACACACACACACTGACACACACACACTGACCCACACACACACACACACTGACCCACACACACACTGACACACACACACTGACACACACACACTGACACACACTGACCCACACACACACTGACCCACACACACACTGACTGACCCACACACACACTGACCCACACACACACACACACTGACACACACTGACCCACACACACACTGACACACACACACACTGACCCACACACACACTGACCCACACACACACTGACCCACACACACACTGACCCACACACACACACACTGACCCACACACACACTGACCCACACACTGACCCACACACACACTGACCCACACACACACACACACACTGACCCACACACACACACTGACACACACACACACACACACACACACTGACCCACACACACACACACACATACTGACCCACACACACACTGACACACACACACACACACACTGACACACACACACACACACACACACACACACATACTGACCCACACACACACACACACAGTGACACACACTGACCCACACACACACACTGACCCACACACACACACTGACACACACACACACACACACTGACACACACTGACACACACACACACACACACACTGACCCACACACACACACACACACTGACCCACACACACACACTGACCCACACACACACACACACACACACTGACCACCACACACACACACACACACACACACTGACCCCCACACACACACACACACTGACCCACACACACACTGACACACACACACACACTGACACACACACACTGACCCACACACTGACCCACCAATATGACACATACACACTCACTGACCTACCAACCAACCTTGACATACACATTGACTTGAAAGATGTTTATTTTTTGAGATATGTTACCATTTTTATTTTTTTTCAGGTACTTCTCCTTTTGGCAAAGCAGCGCCGCAGCCCAGTGATTTGGGCTTTCCCTCGTGCCAATGATTGGTGGAATGTGACCGTCCCAAGATTTACACACAGACAGTGGGTGCAGAATTTCAGGATGTTAGAGGAAACCTTCTTCTTCCTTTCTGCCAAGCTACGTCCAGTAATGGAAAAGAGAAATACAAACTTCAGAGCCAGTTTGCCTGTGAGGAAGAGAGTTGCCATTGCTCTGTGGAAGCTGGCTACCAACAGTGAATACAGGAGTATAGGCCATCTTTTCGGTGTGAGCAAATCTTCAGTGTGTCGGTGTGTGCAGGACTTCTGTAAGGCTGTGTGCACATTGCTAGCTCCTGACATTGTGCATTTTCCGGACAGGGAAAAGCTAAAAGACATGGCTGAGTACTTTAAGAACAGGTGGGGCCTTCCACAATGTGTTGGTGCTATTGATGGCTCACACATACCAATAATAGCACCACAAGAATACCACACCGACTACTTCAACCGAAAAGGCTGGCATTCCATCATCCTCCAGGCAGTAGTGGATGGCAAGGGACTGTTCTGGAATGTGAATGTAGGAAAGCCAGGTAGTTTGCATGATGCTCGGGTTCTCTGATTGTCAACACTTTGGGATTGGGTTGGCCAGGGAGGACTCTACCCGGTGAGCACTAAGAACATTTGTGGGGTGAATGTTGGCTACTATGTGCTTGGAGACTCTGCCTACCCTTTACAAAATTGGCTTCTGAAACCATTTCCTGACAATGGGCGCCTAACAACAGAGCAGCAAACCTACAACAAGAAAACATCCAGGGCACGTGTTGTAGTGGAAAATGCTTTTGGAAGACTTAAGGGTAGGTGGAGGTGTCTTATGAAGAGGAATGACAGTGACATTCAACTCACCAAATCCATGGTCCTAACTTGCTGCACTCTTCACAATCTTTGTGAAAGTCATGGAGAAGACTTTGACCAGGATGGGAATACATCTCCAGAAGAGCCAGTACCAGTAACAGCAGCACAAGATATGGAAGAAGAGTGCAGCGAAATACGTCAGGCTCTGATGCGGCACCTTAACTTTTAATTTTTTATCATTTATTAGTACAATGTTTATTTACTTTATGAATTATGCCATAAGTTTAATAAAATGTTGCAGAAACGACATACTCGTAGAAGTCTATTTTGTTTTTTTATTCAACAAAAAATTCATCTTCATACTTTTTTTAAAGTAAAAATTTGGGGAATGTGCAATCTCTTAAACAATAACCTAAAGAGGTTGTAAAACATTTTTTTCAACATCACTTGTAAATGTTTTTTTGGAACAGGGGTGTCAAACTGGCGGCCCTCCAGCTGTTGCAAAACTACAAGTCCCATGAGGCATTGCAAGGCTAACAGTTACAAGCATGACTCCCACAGGCAGAGGCATGATGGGACTTGTAGTTTCGGAACAGCTGGAGGGCCGCCTGTTTGACACCCCTGTTTTGGAATATTTGTCTGAATTTCTCAATTTCTGTTCCTCCTCAGTAGGCATGTTGTAAAGTTTACTGAGAAGGAACAGGAAGTGAGAAATTCAGACAAAGAAAAAAAATATGAAGCCACCGGGGGGTGCCTTTTGGTGAAATACAGGCTGCACCTTCCAAGGCGTGGGTGATAATGCAAAGGTGCCAGGAGGGAAGGTGCCAGAGCAGCACTACAACTAAAGCCATGTGCAGCAAGGAGGAAATGTGTCCAATCTTGTGTGATTGGTGCTGGCTCAAAAGTAGCCTATTAATAAAATAAAATATAACTTTTTAAACACAAAATAATTACATTTCCTTTAAAAGTAAAAATGGGTACAGGTCCTGTGCTGCATGAAAGGCACTACTGTCTGGGTGGTGACCTGGGTTGACGATTGGCTCCAATCACTTGAACAAGCTGTCCAAGGACACCGAGGAAGGCCTGATTGAAGGTAGCCAACTGCTCCATCTGCATCCGGCCAATTTCTGCCTCCTGGCACATAGCTTCCTGTGCATCCTGACGTAGTACTTGAAACCTTCTCTCAGAAAGGTTATCCATTCTTTCCAGCTGCCTTTCTTCTGCTGCCCGCATATCCTCCATGACTGTGCGCAGATCCAACTGCAACCTTCTTCTTTCACCTGTATTATACAAAAAAAAAACATTGTTTTTGTCATATGTCCAACCAATACTGTAAGCCCCTTTCTCATCTGCCCCACCAGACTGTACCACACTGGCCCACTTCTGTTCCCCCCTCTCATCTGATACACCAATACACAGCACTGCTCATCTGCCCCCCAGAGCTGAACCCCCCCCTCTCATCTGATACACCAATACACAGCACTGCTCATCTCCCCCAAAACTCATCATCACCCCCCCCCTCTCATCTGATACACCAATACACAGCACTGCTCATCTGCCCCCCAGAGCTGAACCCCCCCCCTCTCATCTGATACACCAATACACAGCACTGCTCATCTCCCCCAAAACTCATCATCACCCCCCCTCTCATCTGATACACCAATACACAGCACTGCTCATCTGCCCCCCAGAGCTGAACCCCCCCCCCCTCTCATCTGATACACCAATACACAGCACTGCTCATCTCCCCCAAAACTCATCATCACCCCCCCCTCTCATCTGATACACCAATACACAGCACTGCTCATCTGCCCCCCAGAGCTGAACCCCCCCCCCCTCTCATCTGATACACCAATACACAGCACTGCTCATCTCCCCCAAAACTCATCATCACCCCCCCTCTCATCTGATACACCAATACACAGCACTGCTCATCTGCCCCCCAGAGCTGAACCCCCCCCCCTCTCATCTGATACACCAATACACAGCACTGCTCATCTCTCCCAAAACTCATCATCACCCCCCCTCTCATCTGATACACCAATACACAGCACTGCTCATCTGCCCCCCAGAGAATTTATTGATTATCATCATGTCTTACCATTGTGTCGGGGTGCATTGGGAGTACTCGGTGGTTGGCTACTCGGAGGTTGGCTACTCGGTGGTTGGCTACTCGGTGGTTGGCTACTCGGTGGTTGGTCTAATGAAAAACTACTGTTGCTGCTGAAAGACGTTGAAGGTCCATCATCTGAAATGTTTGATACATCATTGGAGAGTCCATCAACTGTTTCTGAAAATAAACATATGGTTAGATATTTCATTTAAAATGGTTAGCAGAGCGATATCCTATGCGAAGTTTAAAAAAAAATTAACTTACCAAAGGGGTCTACCATGGATTCCAGAATTACAGTTGCAGAGTCCAGATCTCCCTCCCTGCCTTGGTTTGCTGGCCGATGACCGTAAATGGCGTCCATGGCGTCGTACCACCTCCAAGCAGTTGGACAATTTCCACTACGGCTGTTGGCGTCCTTAATTTTTTTATATTGAGCTTTAAGCTTTTTCAGCTTTGCCCTACACTGGCCCGACGTCCGTTCGAATCCCTCGGCTGCCATCCGCTGAGAAATTTCTTTATAGACCTTCTCATTTCTCACTGATCCATCAAGCTCACTCTGAATAACGCCATCACCAATAATTGATAGGGAAGTAGATAGTTCCTCAGATAACCAAAGCCTGTTGTTTGCTGCCATCCTTCTCCTTTATATGGACTAGCGACGTGGTGATTGGTTGGCGCTTTGCTTTGACGTCAGCATAGCTGTTTTCTGTCCACCAATCAGTGGAATGAACCATGTGACGCCAGTAGCTCCGCCCTAACCGTACCGCTCCACTTTTCTTTGGACCCTCATCTGAAGCAGGACCCTTGCTGGCGCTGTACGGTTCGCTTTTATGTCGCGCTTTCATAATGAAAACACCCAAAATAGCGAACTGTACCGAACCGTACCGAACCGATCCGCTCAGTGGAAACGAGGCATTAGTGACCTGATAAGACAATGAAGCAGTAGTTGAGGTGAGACATTATGGGGACATGGATTTGCTTGAGATCCTTACATGTTAAGAACAGGTGTATTTGGAGATGTGAAAGTGGTGAGATTTAGTGATCCCAAGGAAAGGGTAGAGCTGAAAAGACACAAACCTCCCAAAAAATTCATTTACAGTTACTTCCAATGGAAGTGCCAAGAAAGGGGAAATACAATTAGCTTGTAGTAGGCAGGTTGTTCATTTTTACAGTAAAAAGGTTTTCCTCCATTTATAATCATATAGAGGAAGTCATTGTGTACATCTTACGTGATAATAAATGTTGTTGTTTTTTCCCCCCTTCTTTTGTTTTAGTCATTGGGACACCAGCATATCTCTTTCTAGATTGTATACCGTATTTATCGGCGTATAACATGCACAGGCATATAACACGCACCCTAACTTTAAGGCCGCGTACACACGATCAAATTTATCTGCTGGAAACGGTCCGATGGACCGTTTCAGCAGACAAGTTCGATCGTGTGTACGGGCTTTAAAATCTGTCTGCTGGGAACCTGTCCGTCCCACATGTCTGCTGGTTAGTACACTAACTAGTGATGAGCGGAATACGCCATATTCGATTTCGCGATATTTCGCGAATATTTCGAAGAATATTCGCGAATATTCGTTAATATCGAATATTCGTGATATTTTATTAAAAAAAAAAAAAAATTGCGAATTTTCGCCAATGCGAATTTTCGCTAATGCGAAATTTCGCGATTTTTTTTTTTTATAAAATATCACGAATATTCGATATTTACGAATATTCGGTATATTTTATAAAAAAAAAAAAGCGAAATTTCACATATGCGGTCGCGAATATTCGTTAATATCGAATATTCGTGATATTTAAAAAAAAAAAAAAAAAAATTGTGAAATGTCGCTATTGCGAAATTTCGCTATTGCGAAATTCGCGAATGCGAAATTTCACGATTGCGAATTTTATTGCGAAATTTGAAAAAAAAGAATATTCTAAATAGCGAATATTCGCCGCGATATTCGAGATATTCGCGAATACTCGAATATGCAATATTCGTAGCGAATATTCGCAATGCGAATATTCGTGAGCAACACTAACACTAACCAGCGGACATATCTGCCCGCACATGCGTCGAATGGATTCGACGCATGCGTGGACGTTTTTTACTTCCTGGTGCGGTGACGTGGCGGCGTCAACGTCACCGCGTTGTCTGCCGGCGGGGATTTTGGTTTGATTGTGTGTACACGATCAAACCAATATATCCCAGCAGACAAGTCTGATCAAATCGGTCTGTCAGACTGATTTGATCGGATTTATTTAGTCGTGTGTACGCGGCCTAAGAGGGAAGTTTCAGGAAAAAAACTTTCCACAGCCCCCTGTGTATAATGCCGCGTACACACGATCATTTTTTGTGATGAAAAAAAACGACGTTTTCTGTGAAGTAAAAAACGACGTTTTTGAAACGTCACTTTTCAAAGACAATTTTGCATACACACCATCGTTTTTTCACAAAAAGCGAGGTTACGTTCACCACTCTTTTCCATTGAAGCTCGCTTCATAACTAGCTTCTAGGCATGCGCGGGTTGAAAAACGTTGTTTTGAACGACGTTTTTGCTACACACGGTGACTTTTTGTGAAACAAAAAACAACGTTTTGAAAAACGACACAAAAAATTCAAGCATGTTGGAATTTTTTTGGGGTCGTTTTTTGGAAGCCAGCGGGGATCCTCCGTAAAATCCCTGCTGAGCCGTCGGCTGACAGGGCTCTTTCCTCCGCTCTCCCCTATGGGGGGATCGGATAAACATGAACATGGACAGTATGTCCGTGTTCATCCGATCCACCAGACTGAAGAAAAATAGGATTTTCTTCCGTCCGAAAAACTGAGGCGGACAATTACGGGTGTCAGCAGATGTTCATCCGCTGACACCCGCAATCACATAGGGACCCATGTATGTCCCGTTTTCATCCGCAACGCATGGATAAAAAGCGGACATATGGTCTGCACATGTGAAAGGGGCCTTATACGCCAATAAATACAGTACCGTCCTTATCGGCGTATACTGCGCACTTTTTTTCCCTTAAAATAAGGGGAAAATCGTGGGTGCGCGATATACGCCGATACCCGGTTCCCACGCTCAGTTTGAACGCAGTCACCGACATATACCGAGCGCAGTACACTCGGGTACATTCGGCCTGGCTCGGCTTCGCTTGTGGGACGTTAATGTGTGAGAAGCTGAGCGTAGCCGAGCGTGCCCGAGTGTACTGCCCTCGGTATATGTTGGCGGCGGCGTTCAAACACAGCGCGGGAAGCAGGGATTTGACTCGGAGACAGCGCGGGAGAAGCAGGGAGGACACCACCGAGGCCGCCGATGGACGCCGGGCAAGACACCAAAACTGTAAGTAATAAAATGATTTTTTTTTTTACAGGAATTTCAGGTCTACATACCCCGATAAATACGGTATATCCTTTTTTATCCCCTGTTTTTTTAATATGCTTTATATATATATATTTTATACTTTTTTAGAATGTAATTACTGATATATTGATTGATATTTTATGATCAATGCTGTTTATATACAGTATGTTTTGGATTGGGGTGTGGAGAGGTGTGTAGCTCAAGTGGTGCTTCCTCCCTAGTGTTGGAATGGCTTGCCTCTTGATTGGCTCCACACCGGCTCTCCCGCCCACTCATCCTATAAGCATCCTGTACCTTCCTATGCCCTATTATGGTTTGATAAGGGAGCCGATTGGCGCTCCAAAATGCAATACCTGGGCAACAAGACCGTCCTTCAGGTGCGACATCACTTCCATGTCCCAAAGTGTAAACGGAATAGACAAATCACCCAGCTCACACCATCAGGAACCTGGGTGACCCCTCTGTTGATACTACTAGATATACACATTCTTTTAAACATAGGTGTGAGCAGCCTATTGTATTAGGATGTGCACCCCAAAGCTCAAACACATATGCCTTTCTCTGCAGCCTCAGCTGCACTAGACAGGGAATGAATGGGAAGTTCTCTGTGCCGAGTGGCTTCCTTTTCATTCACAAACTGAAGTATAGTAAACACAGCTTACTATGCTTCAGGTATAAATAAATGCAGTGAGTGATTGTGTTCACGTGTTAGAAAAGGAAGGGGCCAGTAAATTACATATTGATTAGCCCCATTCCCTCGCTCTCCTGAAACATCCCCCGCAGGAGCCAGAGGGAGGGGAGAGAACATAGCAGCACTGTGGTGGGGCCTCAACATGGGGGTATGCCCGGGGGGAATCGGCACTGCACAGAGTGATTAAAGTGTGCCCTGGGCCCTGGGCACACCTATTCTTATGAAAAAAATTCTGTTTATTTGGCTGCTCCGTTAAAGTTCTTATAAATGTTACACGGGGAGGCACACCCCTGTGTGTGTTTTTTTATTTAGGTTGTTAATTTCTGCATGGCCCCGGCCAGGGGGGTGGGTGGGGGGAGTAGCGTTACATAATTAAATAGTGGGTAAGGTTGAATAAAGACAGCAGTCCATCAAGTTCAACCTGTGTAGGTGTGTGTAGAAAAATAATTTGCCCTTCTCTTAACTCTCTCCAGCTCCAGCACATCCCTTCTGAAGATTGGTGACCAGAACTGGACATACGGGATATACTAAAACTTTTAATGTGAAAATGGCTTAACCACTTTACCCCCGGACCATATTGCTGTCCAACCACCAGAGCACTTTTTGTGATTCGGCACTGCGTCGCTTTAATGACAATTGCACGGTCGTGCGACGTGGCTCCCAAACAAAATTGGCGTCCTTTTTTCCCCACAAATAGAGCTTTCTTTTGGTGGTATTTGATCACCTCTGCGTTTTTTTTTTTTTTTTTTGCGCTATAAACAAAAATATAGCGTCAATTTTGAGAAAAATGCTATATTTTCTACTTTTTGCTATAATAAATATCCCCCAAAAATATATAAAAAAAGTTTTTTCCTCAGTTTAGGCCGATACGTATTCTTCTACATATTTTTCGTTAAAAAAATCGCAATAAGCGTTTATTGATTGGTTTGCGCAAAAGTTATAGCGTTTACAAAATAGGGGGTTGTTTTATGGCATTTTTATTAATATTTTTTTTTTTACTAGTAATGGCGGCGATCAGCATTTTTTTTCAGTACTGCGACATTATGGCGGGCACTTCGGACACTTTTGACACATTTTTGGGGCCATTGGCATTTTTATAGCGATCAATGCTATAAGAATGCATTGTATTACTATAAAAATGCCATTGGCAGTGAAGGGGTTAACACTAGGGGGCAGGGAAGGGGTTAAGTGTGTTCCTGGGTGTGTTCTAACTGTATGGGGGGGTGGCCTCACTAGGGGAAATCACTGATCTTCTGTTCATACATTGTATGAACAGAAGATCAGCGTTTCCCCGCTGACAGGAACGAGAGCTGTGTTTACACACATAGCTCCCGTTCCCCGCTCTGTAACGAGCAATCGCGGGTGCCCGGCGGCGATCGTACCCGCCGGGCACGTCCGCTGGACTCGGGGGCGAGCGGGGGCACGCACGCATCCCCTAGCGGCCGCTAAATGGAGGACGTAGAGCTACGTGCTCTCGCCCAGCAGTGCCACCGTCCCGCAGTAATATGACGGCGGGCGGTCGGCAACTGGTTAATGTAGCTTAAAGTGTAATAAAGTGCCTAAACCTCAATCAATTGCCTAAGATCCCGACTTCCCAAACCTATCCTATAAGATGCGTGCGATTTGGTGTTCCACAAGGCAAACTAGGGACAATAAGCTTTTTTTTTTTAGGGAGCTTAATTTGGCTTAACGTACAAAAAATACCTTAAATGTTAACCAATTTCACCCGAACTTCACACAATAGAAGACTCTAGTCATGCCAACACATTCTAGAAAATTTCAGCTTGTTTGGTAAATCACACCAAAAGTTATATACATTAAACTACATTTTACATTGCTAAAACATTTATTGCAAAGAGCTTAATGTACCATAATATGCCTAAACCTAACGTGCATTACCCTCAATCAATTGTCTTGAAACTTTGCACAGTCCAAGTTCTCAACTTCCCAAACCAATCCAAGAAGTTTCATGCATTTCGGTGTTCCACAAGGCAAACGAGTGAGCTTAAAGGATCACTAAAGGAATTTTTTTTTTTTTAGCTAAATAGCTTCCTTTACCTTACTGCAGTCCTGGGTTCATGTCCTCATTGTTCGTTTTTGCTTTGAAGTAGCTGTAATTCTGCTCTGATCTCCACACTTCCTGCTTGTCTGGCTCCTTATGAAAAAACTCATGCTAGCTTTTCACTGTGGTCCATGATCAAAGAGGTGTGATTACTATGGGCCAGATTCAGGTAGAGTTAGGCTGGAGTATCAGTGATACGCCAGCATAACTCTCACTTTGAGCTGGCGTGTCTGTTTTCTGTAAGCAGAAAACAAGAAACGCCGGGTTGGAGTTCATATACGAGCGGCGTAATTGTATTTCGCCGTCCTATCGGAACTGCAATTTTAAAAATGGCGCTCGGGGCGTTCCCGCTGATTAACGCCGAGAATATGTTAATCAGCGAGAATTGGCAATTCACGATCGTACTCGGGCCCAACGCAGTGACTTTCTGACGTTTCCGTAAGCGATACGCGGGGTAAAGAAAAACATGCCCCCTAGGTGGAGTATCCTATGTTAAGTATGGCCGTCGTCATTGCGTCGAATTTAAAAATGTTTGCGTCGTTTGCATAAAACGTCCGTGAATGGGGATTGACGTCATTGACGTTCACTGACAGAATTTGGAGCATGCGCACTGACAGTCGACGCATGCGCAGTACGTTCGCCACGGGATCGCGCCTAGTTTAAATAATACACGCCCCCTACCCGCCCAATTTGAATTCCGCCGGCCCATTTTCGCTACGCCGCCGCAACGTTAGGAGCAAGTGCTATGTGAATAACAGTACTTGCTCCTAAAGTTTCGGCGGAGTAACGTAAATGAGAAACGTTACTCCAAAATAAAGATTCGCTCTCCTACCTGAATCTGGCCCTATGTGTCTAAAACTCCTCAGAACCACAGAATCAGATTCATTTTAAAAACAAACATTGCCCTGTATTTTTTTGTTTTTGTTCTCTGTGTCTCTTTACTTCACAGAAACATAAGACCAGTTTAAAAATGAAACTGAAACTGTAGGCACATTATATGATTGATTTTATCTATTTTTTTTTTATTTTAAATATGCTTTATTAAAGGAAACGTGAACAAAACACCCAGTGTAATGGGTAGTAAAGGACAACATCAGATATGAATACAACTATTGACCATGCAGGGTGAAAACAAAACATCAGTGTATAATAATAGAGACTCAGCATGTAACTCAAACCCAGAGTCCTGGGAGGACTACATACAGTGAGTAAATAAGGTGATTACAAGAGTTAACTATTGAATAATACATGCCACATGAAAAAAAAAGAAAAAACAAAACATAAAAAACATATAAAAGAGAAACACGAAAAGAAAATCAAATCAAAAATAAAGTTAAGGTCAGTTAACCTGGGAGTCTATATAGAAACCATGGGTTCCACTTAGCATCAAAAGTCGGGATCGAATCATGTAGAGTATGAAATATTTTTTCCAGTGTAGGGCAACAGTCCAGTGAACTGCAAGACATACGGAGTGTATCAACCTCATAAGGTGCTTAGAGATGTCAGGCAGGGACTGGAAAAGAAGGCAATGCCTAAAAGTCAGGGTAACATGTTCTCCTGCCAAAATATCAATCATCTCCAGTGCTGCCCTCCAGGTAGGACGCAATAACTCACACTCCCAGAATAGATGGAAAAAGGAACCTTGTTGCGGGCAACCTCTGAAGCAGGTGGGGGAGGACTGGGGGAATATTTTACTAAGTCTGAGAGGTGTGTAGTACCACCTCGTGAGCAGCTTAATTGCCGTTTCTCTAACTGTCAGTGACTTGGTGCACTTACGCATGTTTTGCCAACCTTCCGCCCAGTCGAAGTCATCGTCATCTAAGCAAAGTTCCCGCTGCCAGTCCTGTCTGTATTTCAGCAGAGCGGGTTCGGATTCTGAGTCCAGTGATCTGTAGACCCCAAATATGAGACCTTTTTGTCTAGGGGCCGAGTAACAGATATCCTCAAAAGTGGAGCTTAAGCCCGTCATCGGAAAAGAATAGTGTCGCTGAAAAAAGTGTCTAATCTGCAGGAAATGGTAAAATTCACTAGTCGGCAGGGGGTGCAGTGATTGTAAATGGGAAAACGTGACAAATGTGGAGTTCACCAGAAAGTGTTCCAGCTTTGGGGCCAGCAAAGGCTGAAGGGAATTTGGTATCCCCAAAGAAAGAGGCACCACGAGGGGTCTTTGAGACCAGTTTAGATTTTTATCTATTTTTAATCATTTTTAAAAGGAAAACGTTAACTTTTATGTCTCTATACTCTGTAAACAGTCATTTCAGCAATTTTTTTTTTCCTTTAGTGACCCTTTAATGTGGCTTAAAGCGGAGTTCCATCCAAAAGTGGAATTTCCGCTCATCTTATTCCCCCCCCTCCGCTGCCACAATTGGCACCTTTTGGGGGAGGGGGGACTGGATACCTGTCTTTGACAAGTATCCTTTCCCACTTCCGGGAGTCCCTGCTGCAGAGCCGTGACATCACCGCAGGGCTCCCTCCTCCTTCCTCGACCAACAGGCCAAGAGGAGAGAGGAGTTGGGCCTCGAGCATGCGCATTAGGGTTTCCGTCATGAAGCCAAAAGGCTACACTGCCGGGTTCCCGTACCGACAATGTAGGCAGAGAACCCGACAGCTGATGGAAACATCAGCTGCGGGTGCCGACATCGCTGGACTCCAGGATAGGTAAGTGTCCATTTATTAAAACGGCAGCAGCTGCAGTATGTGTAGCTCCTGTCTTTTAATGGTTAACCGCTTTAACCACTTCCCGACTGCTGCATGTAGATATACGTCCACAGAAGGGAACGTTAAGGCAGATGGACGTATATATACGTCCCTGCCTTTGCGCGGGACGGGGGTCCGATCGGTGGGAGACAGATCTACTATCACAATTTGGATTAGCAGCAAGGATAGGAAGTGTTATCATAATGGGAGATTTAAATGATCCAGACATAGACTGGGCGGAGGGAACCACGCATTCATCTAAGGCTCACCAGTTCCTAAATGTCTTGCAGGACAATATTATGGGTCAGATGGTAGACGCACCAACTAGAAAATAAAACGTTACTAAATCTACTGATTAACAACAATACAGACCTGATCATGGATGTAGAAATACGGGGCAATTTAGGTAACAGCGATCACAGGTCAATTGGCTTCAGTATAAAGCACACAAATTGGAAACATAAGGGGAATACAAGACACTGAATTTCAAAAGAACCAACTTTCCTAAACTAGAAGGCATAAATTGGGATAAAATCTTAGGAACAAAGAACACGGGGGAGAGATGGATTTGCTTTAAGAGCATATTAAATAAGGGCATTAGCCAATGCATCCCGTTGGGTAATACATTTAAGAGAGTATTCAAAAGTCCTGGATGGCTTAACTCCAATGTAAAAATGCATATAAAAGCAAAGGGAGAAGGCTTTCAAAAAATACAAGGTTGAGGGATCATCATCAGCATTCAGACTTTATAAAGAATGCAAAAAGAAATGCAAGACTGCAAGTAGAGCGCCGAAGATGGAACATGAAATGCACATAGCAGAGGAGAGCAAAAAAAATCCCAAGAAATTATTTAAGTACCAGTATATAAATAGTAATAGAGGGAGGACAGACCATAGTGGCCCCATTAAGAATGAGGAATGACATCTGTTTACAAAGGATGGGGAGATGGTGAAGGTATTGAATTTATTCTTCTCCTCAGTATTCACGAGGGAATTGGGGGAGGTTCAGTCACCAATACTGCAGTGTCTATCCTCATGACACATCACAGGAAGCACCCCTATGATTAACAGAGGACATATTTAAAATTAGACTCTGGGGGCCAGATTCTCAAAGGAATTACGCCAGTGTATGTACACATACACCGGCGTAATTTGAAATTCCCACCGGCGTATAATTGTTTTCTATTCTGAAAACATGATACGCCGGTTTTAAGCTTGGATCCGACTGATGTAAGTCATTTACACCGTCGGATCCTAAATGCAATACTACGCCGGCCGCTAGGTGGCGTTTATGTCGATTTCACAGTCGAATATGCAAATGAGACGATACACCGATTCTCAAACGTTTTTGCGCCGCGGCAACGTAGTTTACGTAGGTTGCGTACGCGTAAGGTTACCCCTGCTATATGAGGGGTAACCTTACGTCAGTCCGCCGTATGCCATGTTAAGTATGGCCGTCGGGTTAGCGTCAGCTTTTTCCGTCGTTTACGTGAATAGGGACGTGCGTTAATTACGTTCACGTCACAACCTATGTATTTGCGGTGTATTACGGAGCATGCACAGTGGCCTACGTTTAAGGCCTGCGCATGCGCAGTTCGTTCGGCACGGGGGCGCGCTTAATTTAAATACAGCACGCCCCCTCCTTCACTATTTGAATTACGCGGCCTTACGACGCCGCATTTACGCTACGCCGCCGAAAATTACAGAGCAAGTGCTTTGAGAATACGGCACTTGCTCCAGTAATTTGCGTAGGCGTAGCGTAAATGCGATACGATACGCTACACTGCCAGATACGCAATTTTTAAGAATCTGGCCCTGGAAACGTAACATAAATCACGGGACAAGGTGGCCTGCACCCAAGGGTACTTAGGTAACTCAGTCAAGTAATTGCCAGACCACTGTTCCTAATTTTTACTGACAGTCTACTGACTGAAATGGTACCAGCTGATTGGCCTTTCTCCAATGTAGCACCAATATTTAAAAAGGGCACAAAATACATCCCTGGGAATTACAGACCAGTTAGCCTAACATCAATAGTATGTAAGCTCTTGGACGGGATGATAAGGGACTACATACAATATTTTAGTAATGAGAATGAGAACGGCATCATTAGCAGTAATCAGCATGGATTCATGAATAATCGTTCTTGCCAAACCAATCTATTAACCTTTTATGAGGGGGTTACCATCTAGATAAAGGAAGGCCTGTAAACATGGTGTATCTGGATTTTGCAAAAGCATTTGACACAGTTCCCCATAAACGTTTACTGTACAAAGTAAGGTCCGTTGGCATGGACCATAGGGTGAGTATGTGGATTGAAAACTGGCTACAAGGGTGAGTTCAGAGGATGATGATAAATGGGGAGTACTCGGAATGGTCAGGGGTGGGTAGTGGGGTCCCCCAGGGTTCTGTGCTGGGACCAATCCTATTTAATTTGTTCATAAACGACCTGGAGGATGGGGTAAACAGTGCAATCTCTGTATTTGCGGACAATACTAAGCTAAGCAGGGAAATAACTTCTCCGCAGGATGTGGAAACCTTGCAAAAAGATCTGAACAAATTAATGGGGTGGGCAACTACATGGCAAATGAGGTTCAATGTAGAAAAAATAATTAAAATAATGCATTTGGGTGGCAAAAATATAAATGCAATCTATACAGTGGGGGGAGAATCTCTGGGGGAATCTAGGATGGAAAAGGACCTTGAGTTCAAGTAGATGATAGGCTCAGCAATGGCATGATGCTAAGCTGCTGCTAACAAAAAATATAAATAATAAAAAAAAAAAGCCAGAATACTTTTCCAAGGCACTATAGAAAACTGAGCAGTATATCTGACATGATTGACAGGTATTCTAAAATGATTTTAGTGCTGCAATTAAAAAAGAAAGCATAAAGTCAAGTTCTTTATTAGAGGTTACATACACACTTTAAAAAATCCCACACCTGGGCTTTGGCCTGGGGGGATCTGGGTGGGTTGCGGGGGGAGGCCAGCTGGAGGCGTGTAGTTGCCCCCCCCCCCCCCCCCCTCGCGCCTGCTTGGCTTGCCCCTGGCTTTGAGGGCTCTGGCTGTCGTCTGTGTGTAGTCTGGGGAGCCGGTCGGCCTGCTCGTGTGCCTGATTACTCCTCCTTGGAGGACAACTTAGCCCTAAATTTTGAAACTCGGGAGCTCAGATCCCTCGTTGTGGGGGTGGAGGCCTCGCCACTGACCCGTTACCTGCATATTGCACCTCCCATGTCTTAGGCTGTTTAACTGTTTTTTTTCTTTTCGTGTGATTGTTTGTCATTTCTGTTTTATTTTTATTTCATTATTGTGGTATAGCAAAAAGGATTGACCCCTGCACTGTTTGACCTCTAACTTTTTCAATTGTATACTGAGATGTGTTGCCTTGTCTTTCATAAATAAAGATTTTACATAAAAAGTCCCACACCTAAACCATGGGGTATATATATCACTAATAGCCTACACACAATCGGAAATTCCGACAACAAAACCGTGGATTGTCTTCCGACGGAACTTTGGCTCAAACTTGTCTTGCATACACACGGTCACAGAAATGTTGTTGGAAATTCTGAACGGCAAGAACGCGGTGACGTACAACACTACGAAAAGCCAAGAAAAAGTTCAATGAGCATGGGTAGAATTTTTGTGCATCGGAATTGCATACAGGAACTTTTGCTGTCGGAAAAATTGAGAACCAGCTCTCAAATTTTTCTTGTTGGAAATTCTGACAGAATGTCCGATGGAGCCTACACACAGTCGGAATTTCCAACAAAAAGCTCACATCGAACATTTTATGTCGGAATTTCCGGCATTAGACCATTCAAGATTAGTGAATCATTAATCATCACTTTATTTGGGGTCTTTAATCCAGTTTTCTATCCACCTACAGGCTGGAATTTCTAACCTTGTACAGATCAATTTACATGTTAGCAGTTTTTGAGAAACTGTGTCAAAAACAATTAACAAAAGCCTAAATATACTACATTCACAGCTAAACACGTTTGAGCGTAGTTCCTCATCAAATCTAAGAAGAATTTGTGGTAATATTGTGGAAATATTTATGGAATCTTGTCAACCCCTTTGACCAAGTTTCTGCTTGCTTCTTTATGAAAGGGAGAAGAAAAAGGAAAAAAGTTGCGCTGCTTGTAACAAATATGGGCCAGATTCTCAGAGGCGCTACGACGGGTTATCTCAGATACCGCGTCGTATCGACGTTTTTTTCCCCGGGTATCTATGCGAGTGATTCCTAGAATCACTTTGGCATAAATACGGGTGAAGATCCGACAAGTGTAATACCATTACACTTGTGGATCGTAGATGTAATGACAACTCCGGTCACTAGGTGGCCTTTACGTTGTTTTCTCATTTGCCTATGCAAATGAGGCTACTACTCAGTTTTCCGAACGCTTTTACGCCGCCCCGTCGACGCTTACGTCGTTTTCGTCTGCGTAAGGTTACCCCTGCAAAGATGTGGAGTAACCTTACGCAGTACCGTCGGATGCCGTCGGGTGCCGTCGGATGCCATGTTAAGTATGGCGTCGGGTCAGCGTCGGCTTTTTCCGTCGGTTACGTCGTTTTACTAAGTCGTTCGCGAATAGGGCATTGCGTAAGTGACGATCACGGTCGGTTTCAACGACGCTTTCCGACGTGAGCTGGAGCATGCGCACTGGGCTTTTTGCCCGGCTGGCGCATGCGCAGTTCGATCGACGCGGGGGCGCGCTTAATTTAAATACAAGCCGCCCCCTTTGAATTACGCGGCCTTACGCTGGGCCATTTACTCTACGCATCCGCAAACTACGGAGCAAGTGCTTGGAGAATACGGCACTTGCTCTGTTAAGTTGCGGCGGCGTAGTGTAAATGGCTTACGCTACGCCAGGGCAAATCTATGAGAATCTGGCCCACTGTGTATAGCTGCCAGCACCAACAGTGGAACAAACTGCAAACAGAAAAAAGAAAAAAGAAGAAGTGCAGCGCTAAGTGTAGTGAAGATTACAATTATCAAATAGTTGTTAATCACATCCAGGCAGGTGATTGTAAAAGACTGTGGTCAATAAGCAATGTATAGTATTGTTATAACAATTAATTGTAAATGTGAGTGATATATATAAATATCATTGGTGAGATATAAACAAAAAAATGCAAAACAATGGGTGTCTGCAACCGAAATAAAGTTCAGTATAGAACAAACAGGAAGGAAAGTTCTTTAAAACGATGGTGTTGGAACACTTGGGAGATAGATCATCTTAGGCCCCATACACACGAGCAGACAGATTTTTTCAAATCGGTTGGGCCGACCGATTTGAACAAATCTGTCTGATGGGGACATATTGGTTTGATCGTGTACACACAATCAAACCAAAATCCCCGCCGCCAGACGGCGCGGTGACGTGGCGGTGACGTTGACCCCGCCACGTCACTGCACCAGGAAGTAAAACACTTCCGCGCATGCGTCGAAACCATTCGGCCCGTGTGCGAGAAGTCATGTCTGCTGGTTAGCGTACTAACCAGCAGACATGTCGGGCGGACGGGTTCCCAGCCGACAGATTGGTAAGCATGCTTTCCAATCTGTCGGGTGGCCAAATCCGTCTGCTCGCCCGTACACACGATCGAATCTGTCTGCTGAAACGGTCTAGCAGACCGTTTCCAGCAGACAGGTTTGCTCGTGTGTACGAGGCCTAAGGGTGGGAGACAGTCATATAATCCACTGGGAGTTCCAGGTGATACTTGGGATCCCGTCAAAACATCACTCTTCCAGGGCCATATAAAATTTCCAAATAGTGTAAGTAAAAGTTGGGTACTCTTACCGAATAAGGTGGACACAGATGCCAGCGACAATGTGTCAATCAGGCATGAATAGCAGATAAAGATTTATTTTGTAAATTTGTTTGGCCATTGATTAAAATTCCGCCCCCAACACTGCCCATCATTTAAAAATCTGCCACATACATGTAAATATCCGCTCCTCTCCTACATGAACATGCCTCTGCAACGTGAGACAACAGCTGACCGTAAACTCAGCTGTTCCGGCCAGGCATTTTTCGTTAGGGGGCATTTCTAGACATGACATCGGTACAAAGCGCCTGAACAGTCTTTCAGGCACTCAAAAGACATGAAAAGGCCATTTATGCCAAACTGGAACAACCAGTCTAAACAAGGGTGGGGGCTTTTAACGCCATCTGTCACCCATACACAATGACAATGACAATCTCCACCCCAATGATATAACAACAATTCACACCTTAGGCTATGTACAGTAACTTGACTGACTAATCTAGACATCACCCCAGTACAGTGATTGAATTACAAAATTAGAACAAGGGGGTTCCACAAATTTAACACCGCCGACCATATTCTACGACAATCAACAACCCTGGTTTGAGAGTAACTTGATTTGAGAGCGTTTTACAGGACAAGCAAAATGCTTTAATAAATGTTGCCTTGATATACAAGCCATGTCTTGATATAAGAGTAGCGTCACGTCACAACTGAGTATAAAAAAGAAGAGAGGAGCCCTAAGTGTAGCAATATGGTTACATGTAATGAAGGTACAACATTTAGCAACTTATTGCTACACTTAGGCCTTGTACACACGATGTAATATATCCGATGGAAACGGTCCGACGGACCGTTTCCATCGGATATGTCCGCCGGGCTGTTTGATCCGGTGGCTGTACACACCATCGGATCAAATTCCCCACCGGCGGACAGCGTGGTGATGCGGCGGTGACGTTGACGCCGCCACGTGACCGCCACGTGACCGCCGCGTCACCGCACCAGGAAGTAAACACTTCCAGGCGCATGCGTCGGATCCATTCACAGGATACGAAGCATGTGCGGGCAGATATGTCCGCTGGTTTGCCGTACTAACCAGCGGACATATCTGACGGGCAGCTATCCGGCGGCAAAATTTCAAAGCATGCTTTGAAATTTTTCCGCCGGAGGAATTCGGCCAAAACGGTCCGTTTGCCCCTACACACGATTGGATTTTTCGGCTGAAATGGTCCGTCGGACCATGTTCAGCGGAAATATTCCCTCGTGTGTACAAGGCCTCAGAGGTGCCTCTCTTCTCTTTATACCCTTTAAAAAAAAATGCTTTGATATACAAGTGCTTTGGATTACAAACATGTTTCTGGAACGAATTATGCTCGCAATCCAAGGTTTTACTGTACAGTGATTTCTCGAACATTTGCACCTCCAATAAAACGATTTTCTGGTTTAACCCCCAATTAACCTCTTAAACCCCAACTAGTCCGAATTAATTCCTTGTGTAAACAAGCTGCTACCAATATATTGCTATACAGTAAAACCTTGGTTTGAGAGTAACTTGGTTTAACCACTTCAGCCCCGGAAGAATTTACACCCAGCCTGACCAGAGAACTTATTGCGATTCGGCACTGCGTCGCTTTAACTGACAATTGCGCGGTCGTGCGACGTTGCACCCAAACAAAATTTACGTCTTTTTTCCCCCACAAATAGAGCTTTCTTTTGGTGGTATTTGATTACCTCTGCGGTTTTTATTTTTTTCGCTATCAACAAAAATAGAGCGACAATTTTGACAAAAAAAATATATTTTTGACTTTTTGATTTAATAAATATGATATATATTTTTTTTTTTAACAATTTTTTTCCTCGGTTTAGGCCAATGTTCTGCCTACAAGCTATAGAAAAATTCTAATGTTGTATGACATGATATGTTATAAAGTATTTTTACTAGTCAACTAACAATCAAATTCTTCTATAGTCTATGGGCAGAGTATTTGACCGGAAATGTATGATTGTGGCTTCGTACAGTTTAGCTGCTTGTCGAATCTTCTTAGACCCCTTTCACATTGAGGAGTTTTTCAGGCGGTACAGAGCTAAAAATAGCTATACCGCTTGAAAAACTCGTGCCCCAGCAACCTAAATGTGAAAGCCCGAGGGCTTTCACACTGAGGCGATGCGCTGACGGGAGATAAAAAATCTCCTGTCAGCAGCATCTTTGGAGCGGTGAGAGGAGCAGCATGTATACCGCTCCTTCACCGCTCCTTCCCATTGAAAACAATGGGAGACCGCGGTAATACCGCTCGCAATGCGCCTCTATAGAGGCACATTGCAGGCGGTATTAACCCTTTCACGGCCACTAGCGGGGGTTAATACATCTCGCGGCAATTCCAGCGGTATAGCGGCGCTATTTTATACCGCCAGCGCACCTCCACTGCCCCGTGTGAAAGGGGCCTTAGAACTTTCAACAGACATCATAAGCCTTCAATGACAGATTTGACGTTTGTATGTTTTTCGCTACTTCGTCGAATCTTCGTCATTCATGTCGAATGGTCTACCCCAACACTGTCTCTATAATGTCTATAATGTCGAATCTTTCCTCTCTATGTAGAATAATCTTGGACTAATAGAGTTAAGGTTAGGCACATTCGACAACAGATTCGATAGACACAGATTGGGATTGTCAGCGTCATGTTGAATCTTTTATCTATATTGAACTGTTGTAGCTAGGGTTGTCCCGATACCGATACCAGTATCGGTATCGGGACCGATACAGAGTATTTGCGGGAGTACTTGTACTCCCGCAAATACCCCCGATGCCTAAATAGAATACTCCCCCCCCCCCGCCGCCGCATCGAAAGCCGCCGCCGCATGGGTTAAACAGCGTGCGGGAACATCACAGCTTTCATTTGAATAGCTGTAGTGTTCCCGATGCGTATAGACACTCCCCCTTGCTCGAGGATTGGATGGGTGATCGTGATCTGTCCAATCCCGAGCAAGGGGGAGTGTCTATACCCGCAGGTAAAACAGCTATTCAAATGAATGCTGTGATGTTCCCCGTGCGGCGGTGGCGGCTAGGTATGGGGGACATGGCTGGAGGGACATGGCTGGAGGGACATGGCTGGAGGGACATGGCTGGAGGGACATGGCTGCGGGGACATGGCTGCATATGTGGGGGACATGGCTGGAGGGACATGGCTAGAGTGACATGGCTGGAGGGACATGGCTGGAGGGACATGGCTGGAGGGACATGGCTGCGGGGACATGGCTGCATATGTGGGGGACATGGCTGGAGGGACATGGCTGCATATGTGGGGGACATGGCTGGAGGGACATAGCTGGAGGAACATGGCTAGAGGGACATAGCTGCAAGGACATGGCTGCATATGGGGGGGACATGGCTGCATATGTGGGGGACATGGCTGCATATGTGGGGGACATGGCTGGGGGGAAATGGCTGCATATGTGGGGGATATGGCTGCATATGTGGGGGACATGGCTGGGGGGAAATGGCTGCATATGTGGGGGACATGGCTGGAGGGACATGGCTGCATATGTGGGGGACATGGCTGCGGGGACATGGCTGCATATGTGGGGGACATGGCTGCATATGTGGGGGACATGGCTGCATATGTGGGGGACATGGCTGGGGGGACATGGCTGCATATGTGGGGGACATGGCTGGAGGGACATGGCTGCATATGTGGGGGACATGGCTGGGGGGAAATGGCTGCATATGTGGGGGACATGGCTGCATATGTGGGGGACATGGCTGGAGGGACATGGCTGCATATGTGGGGGACATGGCTGGGGGGACATGGCTGCATATGTGGGGGACATGACTGGGGGGAAATTGCTGCATATGTGGGGGACATGGCTGAATATGTGGGGGACATGGCTGGAGGGACATGGCTGCATATGTGGGAGACATGGCTGCATTTGTGGGGGACATGGCTGCATATGTGGGGGACATGGCTGCATATGTGGGGGACATGGCTGGGGGGACATGGCTGCATATGTGGGGGACATGGCTGGAGGGACATGGCTGCATATGTGGGGGACATGGCTGGGGGGACATGGCTGGGGGGACATGGCTGCATATGTGGGGGACATGGCTGGGGGGAAATGGCTGCATATGTGGGGGACATGGCTGAATATGTGGGGGACATGGCTGGGGGGAAATGGCTGCATATGTGGGGGACATGGCTGGAGGGACATGGCTGCATATGTGGGAGACATGGCTGCATTTGTGGGGGACATGGCTGCATATGTGGGGGACATGGCTGCATATGTGGGGGACATGGCTGCATTTGGGGACACATTTAAAAAAAGTATCGGTATTCGGTATCGGCAAGTACTTGAAAAAAAGTATCCGTACTTGTACTCGGTCCTAAAAAAGTGGTATCGGGACAACCCTAGTTGTAGCAACAAAAATGAAAATAAAGCATTTTTTGTTGTCGGTTCTTTCAGATTTCGGATTCTGCGCGTTCATTTTCGTTTGTTAAAACGATAACGAAAATACCAGAAATTCGGACGAAAAAAGCATTCGGACGAAACCAAATGCACATGTCTAGTTTTTTGTGTTGGGGAATATGTATATTGTTTTGTGTTTTGTCCTACCCATGCATTCCTCCTTTTTCTCTATAAATTGATCTGAGAAGCTGCCATTGTTGCTTTGTTGGATTTGGTGCGCGATGATACTATTTATAAAGAATTGGATACTCTATACAAAGAGTTTCCTGTGCAAATATCTTAAACATGTGCATAGTCTTTACAAATAATCCCAGTATTTGTGTAATATGTGTATTTCCTCTACTGGATGTTGATGATCAGAGGAAGTAAACATATTTACACAATTGATGGATGTGCAAATGCTAAATATTAAATGTTACATAAACATAAATAATCTAAAATGTTAAAACAATTTAAAGCTAAGCAAATATTGTCCAAATACAAGAGACATGTATTCTTATTAAACCTTGGCATGCTTTGTTTGTTCCAGATCTGTGCAGTAATCAACTGTGAAACTTTTCCCTTATGGAGAATATTCCTGGTCAAAGACCGGTCACTGCTGCTCTCTCTCCTTGTGCAGGGGGACTGGTCTTCTCTCCGCCCCTCCTGTAGTTTTCTGCAGGCAGCTTGAAGTGGGTGGGGCCTGCTGGGCACCTCCCACAGCCCTGCTCTCTGCACAGGCTATGTACAGCACAGTGATGATGTCACTGCTACTTTTACAAGGTAATATCTATACTTGCATTTGGCACACACTGAACTGCATATATGTCACAAAGCTCAAATCATCTCACCACTGGTTTCTTGAACATGACAATGAGGTCACTGTACTCCAATGGCCTCCACATTCATCAGATCTCAATCCAATTGTTGTGATCAGGGCAATGCTGTATCTTGGCCTAGGCCAAAAAGGCCCAGGCCTAGGGCAGCACTTTGCAGGGGGGCAGCACGAAAAGAGTCCCCGTGGCTTGCGCTACACTTTTAGTGTAGCGCCACTCTTGGGGCGGACTGGGGCTGGAGGCAAATCAGTCTAGTGCCCCCATAAAGCGGCCACACTACTGTGGTATAATAATACTGGCAGGGCCACCATCAGGGGGAGGGACAGCCCATACACATGGAGGAGGCTAGGGCGGCAGACCCCAACCAATGGGTTGTTGTGTGAGCGGGCGGTGTTACACAACTGGGGGGGGGGGGGGGGGCTTTGCGTCGCTTCTAGTTTTGACTGTCCTATCATAACAGTGGACCTCCCACCTGAGTTCTCAGCTATAGAGAGACAGATGTCTTGTCGGGAAGCTAAAAACTGTCAAAAAGTCAGCCGACGGGCTTCATAGAAAAACAGGAAGTCAGAGTAAATCCATGCAAATTAAGGGACTCTACTGCCCCCCAAGGTCCTCAGAACTAGTGCCCCCACTGGAAAATGTCAGGGCGGGTCTTAAATGGGGGTGTGGCCTTGACAGGGAAGGGGTGGGTCATATTTAAATTACGGGGTGTACGAGTTTTGTCAGGCCTAGGGCAGCACAAAGCCTAAATACACCACTGGATCAGGGCCGATCCCAGGCAGGGTGCCCAAGAGGTGGGGGTGCTGAAGCTCCAAAGTGCTCCCCTCTCTCCTCTTTGTCTGTGTCCAGAGTCAGAGCGCATGTAGCAGGTGTTGCGGTTCCCCATCCTGCTTGCTCTCTCCACTGGCAACTGACAAGAGCGCATACCTCCCCGAAATCCGGGTTGGGTACTGCAGCGGAGCATAGTATCGAAACACGTTCCGGTACTAGGCTCCACTAATTAATTCTGTCCGGTGCGTGTGGAGCAGTCTCCTGTCTGCCCCGCCTCCTCTGCGTGTGTCGGCTCTTCTCCCATAGGCGGTGTGATAAGAGGCTTCTGGGTTGGCTAGAGCTGCTGCCAATCATCCTGTGCACTCCCAGAATTGCTCTCCGAGTGTTACCCTCCTAGTAACCAAAGATGCCCTGTATCCCCCGCCCCCTGTAATGTGCTTCTGCTCCCAACGCGCCTCAGCTACAGGGATCTATTAGACACGTACTGATCTATGGGGACACCTGATGTGGGGGACTCTGATGGGGGACACCTTCTGGGGGGGACTATGATGGGGGGACTCCTGCTGGGGGTGACTACGATAGGGGACACTAATGAAGACTTCTTAGGGGAGCATCTCTGTGTTTGAGTCGTAGCCATAGAAACATTTGCAAAGGGGAGAAGTTAGTAAGATGACCACGCCCATGTGGGGGCGCCAGCAATATTTCTGCACCCAGGCTCCTGTGACCCTAGGATCGGCCCTGGTTTTGATGACCTAATAATGTGGCCGGTGAGTGTATATCCTTGATTGTGATTGCTGGGAAATATATTTAAATTAAACATTTTTTTGTGCCTGGAACTGCGCTTTAAACAGCTTTTTGTGCTCACAAGCTAAAGAATGTTCATGGAGGGGAAGCGTGTCTATTATAAATAGAACATTCCATTAGGTACCAGAAAAGGGAAAGAATGTAAGTGCGGCAGTCGGTATGAAGTTAGCTGTGTGACTATTGTCAGCGGAAGAGGAGAAATGGGCGAGGCCACACACAGGGCCAGGGATGGAAAATATGTACCCAGGGAAAAGCAGAACAGGAAAAGAAACAGGAGGATGCTTGTAGGAGTTAAAGGTTCGTTTTTTTTTTTTCAAAATCGGTTCCTTTAACCACTTAAGCCCCGGACCATTTTGTTGCTAAAGGACCATGTCCCTTTTTGCGATTCGGCAATGCGTCGCTTTAACTGACAATTGCGCGGTCGTGCAACGTGACTCCCAAACAAAATTGATGTCCTTAATTTCCCACAAATAGAGATTTCTTTTGGTGGTATTTGATCACCTCTGCGGTTTTTATTTTTTGCGCTATAAACAAAAACAGAGCGACAATTTTGAAAAAAAATCTATATTTTTTACTTTTTGCTATAAAAAATATACCCAAAAAACATATAAAAAAATGTTTTCCTCTGTTTAGGCCGATACGTATTCTTTGGTTAAAAAAAATAAAAAAATTGCAATAAGCGTTTATTGATTGGTTTGCGCAAAAGTTATAGGCCCAGATTCACAGAGCAATTACGCCTGTCTAACTGGTGTTAGACAGGAGTAATTTCAAATTTTGCGCGCCGTATCACTAGTTTGAATCCTCAAATCATGATACGGCGGCTTCGGGCTTCGATCCGAGAGGCTTACGTCTTCGTAAGCCTTCGGATCTACGCTGCGATATTTTTTCGGCCGCTGGGAGGAGTTTGCGTCGTTTTCATGCGTCGGGATATGCAAATTAGTTTTTACGGCGATCCACGAAGGTACGAGTGTCCCTCGCAATCGCCTACGTCATTTTTTGGCTACGTAATGTTAGAGGAGCTTTTTGCTGGTCTAACAGTGCGTAACCCATGTTAAGTATGGCCATCGTTCCCGCGTCGATTTGAAATTATTATTTTTTTTTTAACGTAACTCGTTCGGGAATAGGAATGTACGTAAACGACGCTACTACGACGTAACGACGTGATTTTGCGCAATGCACGGCGGGAAATTTGCGAACGGAGCATGCGCAGTTCGGTCGCCGCGAGAACGCGCCTATTTTAAATGCTTCACGCCCCCTACTCGCGCAGATGGATTGCGACGGGAGAAATACACTACGCCGCCGTCGTTTACTGGACAAAATCTACCTGGATTCCACGTAGAGCCAGGTAAAAAACGGCGGCGTAGTGTATTTCTGATACGCTACGAGAATCTAATTTTCTCTGAATCTGGGCCATAGTGTCTAGAAAATAGGGGATAGTTTTATGGCATTTTTATTCATTTTTTTTTTTTATTAGTAATGGCGGCGATCAGTGATTTTTTATCATGACTGTGACATTATGGCGGACACATCGGACACTTTTGACACCATTTTGGGACCATTGTAATTTTTACAGCGAACAGTGCTATAAAAATGCACTGATTAATGTAAAAATGACAATGGTGGTGAAGGGGTTAACCTGTACGGGGCACTGAAGGGGTTAAATGTGACCCAAAGAGTGATTTATACTGTGTGGGGGCGTGGCTTGGAGTGACACGTCACTGATCGTAGTTCCCTATGACAGGAAACAGATGATCACTGATAGTGCCACTAGGAAGAATGGGGAAAGATTTGTTTACACTTACCTCTCCCCGTTCTTCAGCTCTGTGACCCGATCGTGGGTAGGGTGACCACATTTCCAAATTACCATTCAGTGACACCCTCCCTTCTCAAAAATCAGCTTGCGTTGTAACGAATTACAGCACAGTGATTGGACACAAGAGGTGGCATTTATGATTTCTCCAATCACAAGCAGGGACCAGGATTGTGCTCCTCCAGGCATTCCTGACCAGGACAAGTACTGTCAGTGAGTAAAGCGGTGATGTGGTGGCCTTTTTTGGGGAATCAGATTGGCCTGGGGGTGTCTGTGTCAGTTTCAGACCGGGACACTGTATTGTCCTGGAATGAAGGTGCCTGGGACAGACCTGCAAAATGCGGGACTATCCAAGGCAATCGGGGACACGTGGTCACCCTAATCATGGGACACCGGTGGCGATCGGGTCCGCGGGTCCCATGGGCACAGTCACAGAGTTTTCTGACAGGGTCGCGAGGGCGCCGCCGGATCGCACATTAAAGGGGACATACCTGTACGCCAATGTGCGCAGCCGTGCCATTCTGCCGACGTACATCGGCGTGCGGCGGTCGGCAAGTGGTTAAGCTAGTGCATTGTTGGTTCACTTACCTTTTGCTTCGATTTCCCTTCTAAATGTTTTTTTTGTCTTAATTTCTCACTTCCTGTTCCTCCTTGGTAAGCTTGCCCCCATCATCCGAGCCGTTCTGGCTGGGGGTTAGTCAGCATGCTCGCTCCCTCCCTTGGGACTACATCTCTGCGAGGAGATGCTATGTCACAGGGATGTAGTCCCAAGGGAGGGGGCGAGCACTCTGACTAACCCCCTGCCAGAACGGCTCAGAAGATGGTTGCAAGCTCACTGAGGAGAAACAGGAAGTGCACTAGCTTAAAGGAACCTTTTTAGGAAATAAAAAACAAACCTTTACAACCCCTTTAACCACTTCAGCCCCGGACCATATTGCTGGTCAATGACCGGGTCACTTTTTGCGATTCGGCACTGCGTCGCTTTAACTGACAATTGCGCGGTCGTGCAACGTGGCTCCCAAACAAAATTAGCGTCCTTTTTTTCCCACAAATAGAGCTTTCTTTTGGTGGTATTTGATCACCTTTGCGGTTTTTAGTTTTTGCACTATAAATAGAGCGACAATTTTGAAAAAAAATATATATTTTTTACTTGTTGCTGTAATAAATATCCCCAAAAATATATAACAAAAACAATTTTCTTCCTCAGTTTAGACCGATACGTATTCTTCTACATATTTTTACCATTGTCATTTTTATAGCGATCAGTGCTATAAAAATGCATAGATTACTATAAAAATGCCACTGGCAGGGAAGGGGTTCACACTAGGGGGCGAGGAAGGGGTTAATTATGTTCCCTAGGTGTGTTCTAACTGAAGGGGGGGGGGGGGTGGACTGACTAGGGGAAATGATTGATCGCTGTTCATACATTGTTTACATACATGCATTTTGACAGGACTGGGAGCTGTGGGCCAGATTCACATACAATTACATTGGCGCAGAGTATCAGAGATACACTACGCCGCCGTATTTTACCTGGCTCTACGACGAATTCATGTAGATTTTTGCCCGTAACGTACGGCGGCGTAGTGTATTTCTCGCGGCGGAATCGAAATACGCGATTAGGGGGCGTGAAGCATTTAAATTAGGCGCGTCCCAGCGGCGATCGAACTGCGCATACTCCGTTCAGAAATTTCCCGCCGCGCATTGCGCGAAATAACGTCGATACGTCATTTGTTGGTTGAGTAGCGTCGTTTACGTACATTCCTATTCCCGGACGACTTACGTAAAAAATAAAAACAAACGTTGAAATTCGACGCGGGAACGACGGCCATACTTAACATGGGCTGTCTAATATTAGACCAGATAAAAGCTGGAATAACTTTACGCGGCAAAAAGATGACTACAGATGCCGTAAGAGATTGCGAATGACGCTCGTAACTTTGTGGATCGTCGGAAAAAGCTCATTTGCATACCCCGACGCGGAAAACGATGGGAACTCCACCCAGCGGCCGCAAAATTATTGCAGCGTAGATCCGAAGGCGTACGAACACGTAAGCCAGTCGGATTGAAGCCCGAAGCCGTCGTTTCATGGTTTGGGGCTTCAGACTAATGAAACGACGCACGTAATTTGAAAGTACTCCGGTCTAACGCGAGTAAGGGCTCTGTGAATCGCGGGTGCTCGGCGGTGATCGCGCCCTTCGGGCACTCACATAGGCATCAGGGGCGAGCACGTGCGTGCCTCCGGCGGCGCGGGCGTGCCCCTATTGGCTGAACGGCGAGATGACGTAGATCTACGTGATCTCGCCCAGCAGAGCCGACCAGTTATACCGTGGCTGGTCGGCAAGCAGTTAAAAGAACAAAGAACTAGCGGGGTTAATGCTGGAGGGAAGATGAGACATCATACAGATTGCTAGGTTGATATAAAGCAGAAGACGATTAGCTACGATCAAACAGAACAAAGACTATTGCAAAAAAAGACAAAAAAAGGATTGCATACATTTTCCAGAAGTTTGATGCGTGCGTTTCGGGCTGAAGTCGTGAAAGTAGATCCGGGCTGCTGATAGTCAGAGCCCCCTTCTCCTTCTCATGTTTCTTGCTTGCTGTGTTCCAGGCAAAGTCCTGTGTTCGGTTCTCTCCTAAATCACATCTGGTTTTAATCCCAAATTTAGCATTTATGAAACTGGCAAAAGTAACGAGGCGAGAGCTGGGATGCAGTGAAAAGTTTTGTGCTGATGTGAGCTCCAATGAGTGGAACTAAGGAGGGTATAAAAACCATCAGCTGAGGTCAGATAACATGAGGGTGGAGCTCTAAAAAAAAAAAAAAGAAATCAGGACCGTTATAAACTGTGCACAGTGTTGGCACAGAGAAGCAGGAGCAAAAAAATCGAAATAAATATCCAGAGCGGGATGGACATCTCTGATATAAGATAATATACAGTAAAGCCTCGGATTGGGAGCATAATTTGTTTCAGAAGCATGCTTGTAATCCAAAGCACTTGTATATCAAAGCAAATTTCTCCAAAAGAAATAATGAAAACTCAAATGATTCGTTCCACAACTATTTATTTATAAGTCCTTCAGTTTATAGTCCATATAAAAAGATTATAGCAATGTGATGAGTTGTGTAACCATAAAATGTCCATCCACAAATGGAATCCTCCACAAGGGGATTAGAAGCAAAATCCAGAAGAAGCTAGAGATTATAAGAGAGAAGAGAGGCGCCTCTAAGCGTAGCAATATGGTTACATTTAATGAAGGTACAACAATTTGCAACTCACATGGTTGATGATTAACCACTTAATGCCCACAAAAGGGCTTGGACAGGCAGATGGACGTAAATTTAAGTCCCTGCCTACTAGCGGTTCGGGGGTCCGATCGGGACCCCCTCCGCTGCATGCGACGGGCGGCTTACCTGCGGGAGCAATCCGTCTTGAGGGATCGCTCCCAGCCAATCCTGTGCACTGTGCAATCCTGTGCACCGCCGCCGTGTCACTTCCTCTGTCTGTAAAATGTAAACACAGGCAGAGGAAGTGATGCAGCGCTCATCTCGGCGGTATTTTCAAACCCCCGAGATGAGAGAAGAGGCACAGTAAGTCTGCACCAACACTACACTGACATAGGGTGACCACATTTCCAAACTACCATTCAGGGACACCCACCCTTTCCAAAAATCAGCTTGTCCTGTAACGAATCACAGCACAGTGATTGGACATAAGAGGCGGGATTAATGATTTCTCCAATCACAAGCAGGGGGCGGGGATTGTGCTCCTCCAGGCATTCCCGGCCAGGACAAGTACTGTCAGTGAGTAAAGCAGTGATGTGGCTGCCTTTTTTGGGGGCATCAGATTGGCCCAGGGGGGTGGCTGTGTCAGTTTCATTCCGGGACACTGTATTGTCCCGGAATGAATGTGCCCGGGACAGACCTGCAAAATGCGGGACTGTCCCGAGCAATCCGGGACACATGGTCACCGTACACTGACACCACACACATAGGTACATTTAACCCCTTTCGATCACCCCCCTGTCACACTGTCACTGACTGCAGTGATCACTGCATTTAGTGTCAGTGTGACAGTTAGTGTGACAGGCAGTTAGTGTTAGGTCCAGGGTAGCCCCATACCCCTCCTAATAAAGTTTTAACCCCTTGATCACCGCCCTAGTTAACCCTTTCACTCCCTATTGCCAGTGTCACTAAGCGATAATTTTTCTATTAGTGTCACTGTTGCTGCTAGGTAGCTAATTATTTTTTTGCAATTTTTTTTTTTACTAAAGACATGTGGCTGAATACATTTTGGCCTAAATGTTTGACTAAAATTTAGTTTATTCAATTTTTCTTATAACAAAAATTAAAAATTTTGTTGTTTTTTTTCAAAAATGTCGCTCTATTTTTGTTTATAGCGCAAAAAATAAAAATCGCAGAGGCAATCAAATACCTTCAAAAGAAAGCTCTATTTGTGGGAAGAAAAGGACGCAAATTTTGTTTGGGAGCCACGTCGCACGACCGTGCAATTGTCTGTTAAAGCGACGCAGTGCCGAATTGTAAAAACGCCTCTGGGCATTTAGCAGCATATTGGTCCGGGGCTTAAGTGGTTAAAAGAGGCAAATCTAATGCCGCGTACACACAATCATTTTTCGGGTTGTAAAAAACAAAGTTTTTTTAAAAATGTCATTAAAAACAATCGTGTGTGGGCTTCAGAGCGTTTTTCGGGGTCCTGAAAAACGGGCATTTTTTTTCCGAACATGCTCTATTTTTTCACGACGTTTAAAACGTTGTCGTTTTTCGGGTTGTAAAAAATGGTTGTGTGTGGGCTTTAACTACGTGAAAAATCCGCGCATGCTCAGAAGCAAGTTATGAGACGGGAGCGCTCGTTCTGGTAAAACTACAATTCGTAATGGAGTAAGCACATTCATCACGCTGTAACAGACAGAAAAGCGTGAATCATCTTTTACTGACACGGAATCAGCTAAAGCAGCCCAAAGGGCGGCGCCATCTGAATGGAACTTCCCCTTTATAGTGCCGTCGTACGTGTTTTACGTCACCACGCTTTGCTAGAGCATTTTTTTTTCATGATCGTGTGTAGGCAACGCCGTTTTAATCATCAGGTTGAAAAAAACGTCGTTTTTTCTAGAGCTTGAAAAACATCGTTTTTTACAACCCGAAAAATGTGTGTACGCGCAGAGATGTATTATGGCCTAGGCCGACAAGGCCCAGGCCTAGGGCGGCACTTTGCGGGGGCAGCAAAAAAGCGCACCCTGCCCCCCTGTGCTCATCCCACCCTGTCCCCCTGTGCTCATCCCACCCTGTCCCCTTGTGCTCATCCCACCCTGTCCCCCTGTGCTCATCCCACCCTGTCCCCCTGTCCTCATCCCACCCTGTCCCTCTGTCCTCATCCTACTCTGTCCTCATCCCACCCTGTCCCTCTGTTCTCATCCCTCCCTGTCAATCTGTCCTCATCCCTCCCTGTCCCTCTGTCCTCCCCCCCCCCTTCCTCATCCCACTCTGTCCTCATCCCACCCTGTCCCTCTGTCCTCATCCCACCCTGTCCCTGTGTTCTCATCCCTCCCTGTCCCTCTGTTCTCATCCCTCCCTGTCCCTCTGTCCTCATCCCTCCCTGTCCCTCTGTCCTCATCCCTCCTTGTCCCTCTGTCCTCATCCCACCCTGTCCTTATCCCACCCTGTCCCCCTGTCCTCATCCCACCCTGTCCCTCTGTCCTCATCCCATGAAAATGACAGGACAAGTCTTAAAAGGGAAGGGGTGCGTCATTTATAAAGTAGGGGGTGCGCAAGTTTCACCAGGCCTAGGGCAGCACAAAACCTAAATACACCCCTGTGTACGCGGCATAAGAATGCAGGGATCTGGGGGAAAAAAATGATAAAAATGTAATTTGGTTACAGTGTTGTATGACCGCGCAATTGTCATTCAAAGTGCATCAGCGATGAAAGCTTAAAATTGGTCTGGGCAGGAAGGGGGTTTAAGTGCCCAGTAAGCAAGTGGTTAACTTCCACTTTAATACTTTTAGATAGCAATACCAGTGAGAAAACCCTACAGGCTTAGAGCTATTTTTCCACTTTCCCCAACTTTTCAATGTAAAGAGGTCACATTTACAAAACTGTCAGTTGTTTGTAATGTGTGAATAATATGTACAACTCAATAAAAAGGTATTTTGGAAAAAAGTACAAAATATACAATAAAAAGAAAAAAGGATACACAGTGCCCAGGTCAGTTCTGCAAACATATTAATATAATACATGCAATAATGTAGCAAACGAACCTTTGCTGGTCCTGATTCTGCCTCCCTGTAGTCACTGGTGGCTTCTTGGGTGATGGACACGTTGAAGTACATTCCTCATTATAAATAATTGACTTTCTTTATTGCAAAAAAGGTCACACTAAAAAACTATACGGAAAAATAAAACATCTGCCAGAGACTGTTTTACCATGACATCATTATTTTTCACGGATTAAGACACAGCAGACACAGTTCCGCCTATCATGGACGTTCTCTCAATCTCAGACTCAGTTTCCCAGCAGACACTGTGTTCAGTGTTCCACCATTCACGGCTGTCCCTTCATCCTCGGACAAGAGAACGTCTGTGATTGGCGGAACACTAAACACAGTGTCTGCTGGGAAACTGAGTCCGAGGCTGCAATGGGCACAGTGAGGTTGGGCGCAGTGAGGTTGCAATGGGCACAGTGAGATTGGGCACAGTGAGGTTGGGCACAGTGAGGTTGGGCACAGTGAGGTTGCAATGGGCACAATAAAGCTGCAAATGGGCATTGTTGACCCTCTTTTCCGCTTAAAGTAGCTGCTGCATTTTTCACCCTAGGCTTATACTCGAGTCAATACGTTTTCCCATTTTTTTTTGTGTTAAAAGGTACCTCGGCTTATATTCGAAGAATAAAATACAATCATTATTATACTAAACAAAAAGCTTGCATAATTCAAATGGAAAATAAAAAACTCCCACCCCTTGTTGGTGTTTTGGGGGACCCTTTCTTTTCCGGGTGTCTGCGTTTTTTGGGGTCCTTGGTGGTAATGTAAATGGTCATGTAGGTAAGCGGTGGGGAACCATCTTTGGTATGGGATCCCCGAGTGGTATTCACTGGATAGTGAATGGAGAGGGGTGGCTGAGGTAAGCTGGGTTTAGGCCCCGAGCATAGGCGTGCGCACAGAGTGTGCTGGGTGTGCCCAGGCACACCCTAATCACCCTGTGCAGCACAGATTCCACCTACGGACCTGGCTCTACCGATCACTCACAATGTTCATTCAGAAAGGGAAGGGGCTTGTAAATGGCATATTTACTGGCCCCTTCCCCCATTCATCCTAAAACATGCACAGCAACAACCAGTGGGAGAGGAGGGAAGCCGGCAGTGCTGTGGGGGGAAGGAGGAGGAGCCAGGTCAGTGGCACGCCTATGCCCTATGGTTATTGTTCTACAAGCCCTGAAGAAGGGCGAGTGATGAGTCTCTAAAACGCATTGGATTTTATTGCACAATGAAATTATGTATGGATTATACTAGGGTTGTCCCGATACCGATACCAGTATCGGTATCGGGTCCGATTCCGAGTATTTGCGGGAGTACTTGTACTCCCGCAAATACCCCCGATACCTAAATAGAATACTGTACTCCCCCCCCCCCCCGCCGCTCGCCGACCGCCGCTAATCCCCGTGCAACACAGCGGGCATTACAAGATTTTCATTGGTAAACTTGTAATACCCGCGGCGCCATGTATAGACACGAGATTGGACGGATTCGTCCAATCGCGAGCAAGGGGGGAGTGTCTATACACGGATACGTGCATAGACACTCCCCCCTTGCTCGTGATTGGACGGATCCGTCCAATCGCGTGTCTATACATGGCGCCGCGGGTATTACAAGTTTACCAACAAAAAAATTGTAATGCCCGCTGTGTTGCACGGGGATTAACCCGGCAGCAGCGGCGGCTGAGGTATGGGGGACGGGACATGACATGGCTGCAATATGGGGCACAGGACATGGCTGCATATGTGGGGGACATGACATGGCTGCAATATGTGGGGGGACATACATGGCTGCAATATGTGGGGGACATACATGGCTCTAATATGTGGGGGACATGGCTGCATTTGGGGACACGTTTAAAAAAAGTATCGGTATTCGGTATCGGCGAGTACTTGAAAAAAAGTATCGGTACATGTACTCGGTCCTAAAAAAGTGGTATCGGGACAACCCTAGATTATACAAACTAGTGTGGTGCTCTCATCCTTTCTCATATACTGCACATACTTGGTCCAGTTTAGAAAGAAGCCAATGAACCTATCAGCATGTCTTTGTAATGTGGGCGGAAGCAATGCAAGCACAGAGAGAACATGTAATAGTGTCCTGATCGGGGTTTGAACAAAGGATACAAGGTATCAGGCCGCGTACACACGGAGGGACATGTCCGCTGAAACATGTCCGACGGACCGTTTCCAGCTGACACGTCTCCTCCGGATTTTCGTCCGACGGTGTGTACACACCATCGGATGAAAATCCCCTCGGCCAGGGAACACGGTGACGTGGCGGTGACGTTGACGCCGCCACGTCACCAAACCCAGAAATAAAATGCTTCCGCGCATGCGTCAAATCCATTCGACGCATGCGCAGACAGTTTTGTCCGCTGGTTAGTGTACTAACCAGCGGACAGATCAGACGGACAGGTTTGTAGCGGACAAATTTCAAAGCCTGTCTGCTCGCCCATACACACGATCGGATTTGTCTGCTGAAACGGTCCGTCGGACCGGTTTCAGCAGATAAATTCGATCGTGTGTACGCGGCTTCAGTGTTAACCATTTTTATTGTTGAATCCAAGGGGTCCATGGCTTTTCACCTAGATATTGTGGCTGGGGGACCCTGTGTTACCTGAAAGTTTACTGGTTTACGCCAGATTTTGGAGAGACAGGCACGCTGATTACACAGCTGTGTGTTGGGCTATTTAGTTGTGACCTGACTATGGCTCAGGGCCCCACCCAACAGACAGGAAGTCTGTGCATTGGACAGCCAGAGCATGAATGTCTACAGGAGGCAGATGTAGTCTGTGACAGAGCAGCAAGGAGCTAAGGAGTTAAGAGAGAGCTTGACTCTCATGCCGCGTACACACGATCATTTTTCGGCATGAAAAAAAAAACATTTTTAAAAACTCTTCGAACGTGCTGCATTTTTTCACATCGTTTTAAAAAATATTGTTTTTCGGGTTGTAAAAAATTATCGTGTGTGGGCTAAAACGACGTTTTAAATCCGCGCATGCTCAGAAGCAAGTTATGAGACGGGAGCGCTCGTTCTGGTAAAACTACCGTTCATAATAGAGTAAGCACATTCATCACGCTGTAACAGACAGAAATGCGCGAATCGTCTTTTACTAACAAGGAATCAGCTAAAAGCAGCCCCAAGGCGAATAGAACTTCCCCTTTAGAGTGCCGTCATACGTGTTGTACGTCACCGCGCTTTGTTCATCATTTTTCAAAAACGATGGTGTGTGGGCAACGTCGTTTTTAATGATGAAGTTGGAAAAACTTCGTTTTTTGGACATGCTGAAAAACGATGTTTCTTTCATGCTGAAAAATGATCGTGTGTACGCGGCATAAGGAACTTTTTTGGTGTGAGGCTAGACCTAAGGCATAGTCTGAAGGCCTGAAGCTGCCTTGTGGCAAAAAAGTAAGCCAGGAGGAGGAAAAATTCTTAAAGGAGTGTTCCAGCCCTTTTTAATGTTTATTAAAAGTCAGCAGCTACAAAAAGTGTAGCTGCTGGCTTTTAATAAACAGACAATTACCTTGTCCATCATGGTTCCAGCGACCCGCCGGCCGGGGCTCCGCTCCTCTCCCCCCCTCCCCGGCCGGCGTCTTCATTACAACTGTGGGCACCCGGCCGTGTCAGGCTTCGGCTTCACGGCCGGGCACCCACTGCGCCTGCACAATCGACACTGCGAATGCGCGGACGGCGATGCGCCGTCCCATTAGACAGGAGATCGCCTGGGACCTGTCAGTGTCCCAGGTGATCACCTACAGGGAGGGGCTGAAGTTAGGCGATTAAGCTTAATCGCCTAACCAGCCCCTCGGCGGAAGGAGGAAGTGGGACAGGAAGTCCCACTCCTCCTGAAGCCCCACTCCCCCCCCAAAAAAATTACATGCCAAATGTGGCATGTAAGGGGGTGAGGAGTGGGTTAAGCGGAAGTTCCATTTTTGGGTGGAACTCCGCTTTAATTGTGCAAGATACGGTAATGGTAAAAACCCATTGCGTGGGATACTGATGTCTTTGTGAACTTTTCCGTGCGTTTAAAAGTGGGCTTCCATGCCCTTAAAAATACAGTTTTACACTAGCCTATCTGTATATACATCAACCTCTCTTTATACCTAGCCTCTCTGTATATACCCAGCCTCCCTGTATATACACGTAGCACTACCCTCGTGGCTCTACCAAATTCCATACAGCAGTGCATATAGCAATAGTAAAGGAATGTCCACAACAAGTGTCTTTTCTGTGCTCTTTATTACCCAGCCAGGTAAAAACAATGAACTGGTGATGAAAGGATAGAGTTTGGAAGAGGAAGAAGGAGAACAGCAGATTCAGGCGTAGTATTTGGAACAGTCCTGCTCCCATACGTAACACTTGTTACACTAGCCTCTCTCTGTATACCCAGCCTCTCTGTATACCCAGCCTCTCTGTTTGTAACAATCTGCATCTGGTGGTAGGTGACATGGCAAGCTCTCTGGTGACCCCATGTAAAGGGGAGACTCTATGGGGATCCTGATGTAATGAGGGGGGCTTTGGGGACCATGAAGTAATAATAATATATATATATATGTGATGAGACCCTTTCTCGCCCAGGTCCTGCTGTCCCGACACTCCTCTGCTTCTATTGGATCAGATTGCAGATTGCAACATCTGATGGCCCAGTCATCCAAGATTCCGGGATCCGACCTACAGCTATGTGCCGATCGCGATCCATTTGAAGAACACACAGCAGACAGGCTGTATGTATGCTCAACCAAAACTAAACTTCATTGAAACACTCTGCTGGTTATATACAGGTTACAAGCTTGTCATCAATCAAAGAACAATGAAATCTCCACCCCCTTTTCACACACTGGGGCTTCCATACAGATAGACATTTCGGCACCGATGTATTTAGCATGACTTTACTACCTCAGAGAGAATGGCATTCCTGTAGATAATGACATCAGTGAAGTTAACAGAATACGTTATCTAGCCAGCTTGTCTCCGCATAGAGAGGAGGTCATTAGTACATCTGAGAGATCACACTCTTTTAGATAATGACATGCTAATCCAATACTCCTGATAATCAAAAGGCTCAAAACAGTGTTATCACACAATAGAAAGGTCTAAGAGCCGACCTGAATTAACACCTCTACACACTGGACAATGAAATGTCTATCACAAGCCCGGCTTCACTTAGCATTTCACTAGTTGGAGCTAAGCTTTGAAATGTCATTGTCCTAGTGACCTAGTCACGACAAATTAAGCCAATTCCAGTATCTCTTGCAATATGAACTATCCACAATGTCTCATCTTCTGCAATACATGAATTAGGATTTCACGTAGAAACACTTCAATATTTCACGGTCCATGACATTACTCCCCCTGGGAAATAGTTCAACATCCACAGTGGGACCCAAACGGGTCAACTCGAGGATGTTGGACAAGTATTCTTAAGGTTCCAGGACTGTCTGCCAGGATAAACCATCCGCCTTCCTGCTTTGAGGCCCTGGCCCATAATCGGACGGCAAGAGGCTCACATTCAGTCCTCTCCAAAAGCCTCTGTCCCGGCTAGGTCTGGCACACAACTCCCCTTTTGGCAGGAGACTAACACAGTAGGAGACACCAGATGGGTTGACTCTGAAGTTAGTCAGTAGTTCCAGTCCCCCAATGCCGTTATCCATACCGTACCCCAAATAAATTGTCCCAAGCAGAGCATTACTCACCCAGCCAACCTCTGCCTCTCTCAGAGAACACGCCTGCCGCCGGGGGGAGGCCTGGACTGGCCTTTCTCCCTGGAGTCCTTTCAGCCGCTGGAGAGAAGGCGGGGTGACTGGACTCAGTTCCTCGTGCTGTTGGAGATCTGGGCCAACTGCCCCCCACCCCTGGGGTATAATAGTTTTGACTGAAGTCCCATCCACTTGTGGTAGGTGAAAATCCCCCGGTGCTTGCAAAGCAAAGCCAACATCCTCCTGTCTCAGTGCCACACCATTTTCTGGGGTTGTGTCAGTGGATACTGAAGTCCCATCCACTACCACAGGAACCCCCTCTTCTGTTAATTGAGAGCAGAGGCCCGGGGCACCCTGCTCTGTTGCCAGCTCTTCTGCTGGGTTGCTGTGGGTGGGGACCATAGTCCCATCCACCGATATCCGCTCAAGCTGTAGTGGGGTGCAGCCGCCAGTAGCATCCTGTCCTGCTGCCAGTGATTCAGCTGAGAGTAAGAGCTTTACCACCGCAGCTTGTTGCTGGGGAGGGGGGCCAACTGCCCCGGCTCCCTGGAACTCCACAGTTGGTTCCGGTGCTGGGCAGAGATTGTTAGCACTCTGCCCTGTTGCCAGCACTTCTGCTGGGGGTGCATAATCCATAACATCCTCTGAACAGTCCATACATTCTGTAATCTGCGGCTGGGGAGTGATTGCCATCTTCTCATCCTGAGCCTCCGGAACTGCCACAGGAGTGGGGCAGAGGTCTTGAACCCTCTGTCCGGTGACCAGCGCTTCAGATGGGGAAGTTCCTTGTAACTCCACAAATACTGCCCTTGGTGCTGGGCAGATCACAGTGAAGTTTGGCCCCGATACCAGCTCTTCTGTTGGAGGCTCATCAGGTTGTTCTTCCTCAGCAGAAAAATCTATTAAGTCCCCTGTCTCTGCAACTGGGGTCTGGGGATAGAAGTTCACCATCTCCTGTCCATGAAACCCAGAAGATGCTATAGGTACTGAGCAGAGGTTAGCAGAGCTCGGCCCTGCGGTCAGTACTTCAGCTTTGGGAATGGCAATCTCCAGATTTTCCACTGCCAATTCACTGCCATACTGCTGGACAGGCACATTCCTATATTCAAGATCATCCCATGCAGAAACAGGATCATCAAGGTCAGTCAGCAATTGCTGCATCCACCATAAGACCTCCGGGTCCATAGCTGCAGGGGCAGGTTGGCAAAGCACACTGTTACTCTGCCACATTGCCAATTCTTCAGCCAGGATTTCAGCACTGTCAGCTGATATTTCCTCATAGACCCAGGTAAAGGGAGCCCCATCCTGCTGCTGAGCGGAGTCTAGCAGCTGTTTGTAGGCAAATTCCAGCTCACGTTGCCGCTCTCGTTCTCTCTCTTGTCGCTCTCGTTCTCTCTCTTGGTGCTTTCGTTCTTTCTGTTGTCGCTCATCCTGCAGCTGGATGTCTCTAATGGCCTCCTGTCTGGCAGTCTCTGATGGGTTAGCACCATATAATGCCACCTACTGTTGAACTCGCTGCTGGAACAAGTCTTCAACTGACCGGGTCCTGCATCACCATTCCTCTGATCCATCTCGGCTAGCGCAATGATCAGGGTGGCCTTGTTCTTCCCACCAGTCCCTCCACGGCTCAAGCAAGTCTTTTAGCATGGTTCTCCTGCAGGCTGCATAGCTGGTCATTCATGGTGGTGGTTTGGAGTTGTCCCAGTAACTGGAGAGCAAATCCCACTGCTGCCACCAATGTGACGAGACCCTTTCTCGCCCAGGTCCTGCTCTCCCGACACTCCTCTGCTTCTATTGGATCAGATTGCAGATTGCAACATCTGATGGCCCAGTCATCCAAGTTTCTGGGATCCGACCTACAGCTATGTGCCGATCGCGATCCATTTGAAGAACACACACCAGACAGGCTGTATGTATGCTCAACCAGAACTCAACTTTATTAAAACACTCTGCTGGTTATATACAGGTTACAAGCTTCTCATCAATCAAAGAACAATGAAATTTCCACCCCCTTTTCACACACTGGGGCTTCCATACAGATAGACATTACGGAACTGATGTATTTAGCATGACTTTACTACCTCAGAGAGAATGACATTCCTGTAGATAATGACATCAGTGAAGTTAACAGAATACGTTATCTAGCCAGCTTGTCTCCACATACAGAGGAGGTCATTACTACATCTGAGAGATCACACTCTTTTAGATAATGACATGCTAATCCAATACTCCTGATAATCAAAAGGCTCAAAACAGTGTTATCACACAATAGAAAGCAGCACTGGACAGACTAAGAGCTGACCTAAATTAAAACCTCTACACACTGGACAATGAAATGTCTATCACAAGCCCGGCTTCACTTAGCATTTCACTAGTTGGAGCTAAGCTTTGAAGTGTCATTGTCCTAGTGACCTAGTCACGACAAATTAAGCCACTTCCAGTATCTCTTGCAATATGAACTATCCACAATGTCTCATCTTCTGCAATACATGAATTAGGATTTCACGTAGAAACACTTCAGTATTTCACGGTCCATGACAATATATATATACTGTATATATATATATATATATATATATATATATATACAGAGCTTTGTTTCTCAGAAAATGGGTGCAGGAACTCAACCACGACCTGTTCAGATTTCACAGTAGAAGGGTCTTAAAGGGGCATTAAGTACCGGAATTGCATTACATACAGAGTCCAGAGTCCAGGGAGTTACAAAGCTGTCACTTATAAACACAGAAACCAGACTTCTGTGTTTACAAGTGATTGTGGTGAGTAGGCACCAAAGGGTCTGAGCCACAGGTGGCGGAACTGAGTTCCCCCTGAAAAAAAGCCCTGATTTTATATATATATATATATATATATATATATAATATATATATATAATATATATATATATATATATATATATATATATATATAATCAGTATATATAGTATTTCCTGCAGGGGATGTTGGAGCATCCAAGAAGGCTGCAATGTTGCCCTGTGTCCATGTGGGGGCATTAGCCTCTCAGAGCACAGCCAAGAAGGCTGTCATGACCTGACAACTGGATGGGAAGGCAGTTTTCCAATTTCATATGTGAGAGAGACTAAGGCCGCGTACACACGATCGGTCCTACCCGATGAGAATGGTCTGATGGTCTGATGTGCGTATACACCATCAGTTCAAAAAACGTCAGAACGTGGTGACGTAAAACACAACAACGTGCTGAAAGTTCAATGCTTCCAAGCATGCGTCGACTTGATTCTGAGCATGCGTGGGTTTTTGAGCCGATGCTTTTGCGTACTAACGATCGGTTTGGACCGATGGTCAGGGGTCCATCAGTCCGATTTTAAAGCAAGTTTTAAAACTTTGGTCTAAAAGGCGACAGACCGATGGCCCATACACACGGTCGGTTTGGAACGATGAAACTGGACTTCAGTCCATTTTCATCGGGTTGGACCGTTCGTGTGTACGTGGCCTGAGTTTGTGTTTAACCACTTACGGACCGCCTGCTGTTACACGTCGGCACTTTGAAGAAGAATATCGTTGTTATGGCGTCACCTAGCTGCCGTAACCCCCGTTATCTTCTTCTCTAGTGGGCAGTCTGCTTTCAGATAAAAGTGGTCTCTGCAGGCAGATTCGCCACAAGATCACTTTTATCGAGCCACCCCCTACCATCCTGCTACAGGGCCAGTGGACACAGAAGTGTTGGCTGTTGCAAACGTTAACCCTCTCGAGTTGGAAGGATCAGAAAAAAGAAATGGATTCTGGACAGCCGCACACCGATAAAATCCTTTATTGTAATGAATAGTCAACGTTCATGTGACAACAGAAGCAGGACAAACAGCTGACGCGTATCACAACATCATTGTTACTCATTCTTAGCACGGGTTTTGTCCACCACAAAACAGATGAGTAATGTTAAGTGTCAAAATTTGAATGTTATACTCAGTGCTGCTCCAATAAACAATATATAATACTAATGAAGTGCCTACATTAATATAATCAATATCATAGTATTAATTAACAATGTAAAGTGACCATTGCAATTTTAGTTCAAAACAAAGTGCAATCCTATAAAGTCCATCCATATAATCAAATGGTGTGTAGAACTTGTGCAACTTATGCAGTTGGTATAGATCTAGGTGACATTCGTGCTCCCCTCCTAGAGCATTTGGCACCTGGGCGGATCCTATATCTGGCACCCCCCCCCCCCCACGTTCAAATGTAAAAACACCCCACCGTGCCCCCTGCATATCTTTGCAGCCCCCAATACCTCTTTGTTACTACTGTGTACTCCCTCTCCACAACTGCACCTCTGTACCCCTTTACATTACACAGCACCCTGCACCACTGGACCCCTTTACATTACACAGCACCCTGCACCTCTGGACCCCTTTACGTTACACGGGACCCCTTTACACAGCCCCCTGCACCTCTGTACCCCTTTACATTACACAGCACACTGCACCACTGGACCCCTTTACATTACACAGCACCCTGCACCTCTGGACCACTTTACGTTACACAGGACCCCTTTACACAGCCCCCTGCACCTCTGTACCCCTTTACATTACACAGCACCCTGCACCACTGTACCCCTTTAAATTACACAAGCACCCTGCACCTCTGGACCCCTTTACGTTACACAGGACCCCTTTACACAGCACCCTGCACCTCTGGACCACTTTACACAGCACCCTGCACCTCTGGACCCCTTCACAAAGCATCCTTCACCTCTGGACCCTTTCACAAAGCATCCTTCACCTCTGGATCCCTTTACACAGCACCCTGCACCCCTTTACATTACACAGGACCCTGCACCTCTGGACTCCTTTACATTACACAGCATCCTTCACCTCTGGATCCCTTTACACAGCACCCTGCACCTCTAGACCACTTTACACAGCACCCTGCACTTCTGGAACCATCAGGCAAGATTTTGTCCCGATAACAAATTTTTTTAATTTTTTCCCCAAAAGGTAGACTGAATCGCAGAGCTCAAATATGTCCCTAACCAATGTGAATAGTTCCCGAGATTTGTCCGAGGCTTGCATTATTAGTTCGTTATAGTAAGATCTTTTTTGGTGTTTTACTGCCTTTGTCTAGTCTCGACAATAAACCCGATAAGCCATTTTGTCCCAGGGAAGTTTTGATTTAAGCCACTTTCTTTCTAATATTCGTGTTTTATTCTTAAGTTGAGACTATGGGCGTAGCAAGGGCTAGATTTAGAGAGTCTTGGGCGCCTATTTGTTGTTATCAATGGGGCCAGAATGTCTAAACTTGCCTCTATTCTTAAATCAAATTCATCTAGTGTCATCTAGTGATATTTCCAGCCTTTTTAGCTCGGTTTCTACAACAGGAATTCTGATTTTTCTCTCTTAATTTACTAGGTGTAGCTGTCCCTGGTGGTAGTCATAGCATGTTTTAAAGTCTTCAACTGTTATATTTGTTAGTCAAAAGTAGTGGGCAGTCATCAGTATACCATTGGACAAATACGTTATCTCTATGACCGTTGGAGTCCCGAGCGTGACTTTATGACGCCACGCCCGGCACCCGGAAGTAAACAAAGCCGTGATCGCGGCTGTTGACATGTGATCGGTGATTTCTTTTTCACCGATTTCATGCTTGTAAGCCTGGAGGAGAGATGTGGGGTCTTATTGACCCCACATCTCTCCATAAACAGGACTTGTCACACTGATTCCCATTACAAGGGATGTTTACATTCCTTGTAATAGGAATAAAAGGGTAAACATCTTTTTTAAAGAAAGTGTAAAAAAAAAAAAATTACGTAAAAAAAAAAAAACTCAAAACGCCCCTGTCCCCATTTCTCGCGCGCATAAGCGAACACGTTTGCAAGTCCCGCCCACATATGTAAACGCCGTTCAAATCCCACATGTGAGGTATCGTCGAGTGCGTTAGAGCGTGTGCAACAATTCTAGCACTAGACCTCCTCTGGAACTTCGAAAATAGTAACCTGTAAAAAATGTTAAAGCGTCACCTATGGAGATTTTTAAGTACCGAAGTTTGGCGCCATTCCATGAGTGTGCGCAATTTTAAAACGTGACATGTTAGGTATCTATTTACTCGGCGTGACTTCATCTTTCACATTATACAAAAAATTTGGGCTAACTTTACTGTTTTGTTATTTTTTAATTCATGAAACAGTTTTTTCCCCCCAAAAAATGCGTTTGAAAAATGATTGCGCAAATACCGTGCGAGAAAAAAAGTTGCAATAACCGCCATTTTATTCCCTAGGGTGTCTGCTAAAAAAATATATAGGGCCAGATTCATCAAGAGTTATGACGGCGTATCTCGAGATACGCCGCATAACTTCTGAAATGCGCCAGCGTATCTTTTTTCTGTATTTTAGAAAACAAGATACGCCTGGATTGAGCTGAGATACGAGCGGCGTAATTGTATTACGCCGTCGTATCTTAGTTGCATATTTACGCTGGCCGCTAGGTGGTGCTTCCGTCGATTTGCGCGTCGAATATGTAAATTAGCTAGATACGCCGATTCATGAACGTATTACCGTTTACGTAAGGCCTTTTTTAGGCGTAAAGTTATTCCAACAAAAAGATGGCGCAAGTGGTTAATGTGGTTAATGTAAATTATAAGTCTGTTTTAGAAGAACTACTTCCTCAAAAATTGGCTTGGATCAGCGCAGTAACACATTTTTCGCAAGTGGTTAATGTGAATTATAAGTCAGTTTATAAGTCAGTTTTAGAAGAACTACTTCCTCAAAAATTGTCTTGGATCAGCGTAGTAACACATTTTTTGCATATATAGTGCTTAGTAGCTGAATGGGCATTAATAAAGGTGGCCTTTAAAGTCTCAGCGGTAAATAAATTTGCCGTGGTGCTTTTCCGCTGTTTGTCCCATTTCTTATATTCCAGGGGGCACCAGATTTTATTTCTGATGCAATTAAGTTGAGTTTCTCTTGGTATTTTCGTATGTTGAATATTAAGTGAAATAAGCATGGGCCCCAAGTTGATTAGCCGCTGTGCGGTACTTATGTCTCCGGCAGAACATTTTACTGTACTGGATCCAAAGGTTTGTGGCCCGTCTACCCCGTCCACCCAGGCCCAGACGGGCACCGACGGGTTTGTCTCTGGTACGCCTTTGGCGCGCCTGCTTGGCGTGAGGGCGCCATGATGTTTATAACAAGAGATGTTGGTGAGGGGGTGTGGCCAAGTCTCACGTTGTGTCGCGATGCTTGCCAGGCAGCGGGACGCTGGATGGGCTGGCTACGCTATGCAAAGCAGCAAGATGGAAGCTGTTAACACAGTCTTGAAAGGAGAGATCAGCAGTGCAGGGATGCAAAAGGTGTCTCACCCTGGGCTCAGTCCAGAATCTCAGGTTTGTAGTTTATGCTCGGCGTGGGGGCGCCATGATGTTTATAGCAAGTCCCGGTGGTGAGGGGGCGTGCCCAAGTCCCATGTATGTGGGCCTGCTGCTGTTCAAAATATCCCCACAAAGTAGGGTATGTACATAGGAATAAAAATGAAACAGTGCTGACTCCTCCTAATTGATACTAAAAGCTGATAATTAGTAACTAGGTTATTGAGGGTGTAGTCTGATCTTAAATATAGAAAATCATTCAAACAGTCGATTGTTTTACAAACTAGATACCAATGGTTTAGCATTTGATGTAAAGTGACAATATATATATCATTATTTACAGTGCATAAATAAATATATATAAAAAATTTGTAGATCATAAAGTGACAACAGTGCAACATAAATACAAGCGAGTATCGTGATAATAGTGCAAATAGTCCTATTTCTGTGCAAAAAGGTGCTAGTTTTCCAACTTCCAAGTCCCAATATTGTGGCGATCCACCTCTTGGGAGTGGTGTAGATTCAAGACTCACCAGATGAGTTGGACCCTTTTGCCTTATAGCAAAAAGAGTCGATCGTGCATGTAGGTCTATCTGGGGAACTAATCCTGTGTTATTATTATTATTATACAGGATTTATATAGCGCCAACAGTTTACACAGCGCTTTACAATATAAACGGGAGAGAATACAGCTATAATACAATAAAATACAAGAGGAATAAGAGGGCCCTGCTCAGAAGAGTTTACAGTCTAATAGGGTGGGGCATGTGGTACAAAAGGTTGTAACTGTGGGGAATAAGCTGATGGAAGTGGTAAAAAATTAACTGGAGGCGTGATAGGCTTCCCTGAAGAGGTGAGTTTTTAGGGATTGCCTGAAGGCAGCAAGAGTAGGGGATAGCTTAACAGGTTGTGGTAGTGAGTTTCAGCGGATGGGAGAGGCTCTGTAGAGTCCGTAGTCTGGACTCTGGTGGTTTCCGGTGTCCCCTCTGGAGTAAAGATCCTCTGGCTGTGGCTCCGGTGATTGGCGTTCCTTGCAGTGCAAAGGCATCTCTATAATGCCGCGTACACACGATCATTTTTTGTGATGAAAAAAACGACGTTTTCTGTGAAGTAAAAAACGACGTTTTTGAAACGTCACTTTTCAAAGACGATGTTGCATACACACCATCATTTTTTTCACAAAAAGCGAGGTTACATTCACCACTCTTTTCCATTGAAGCTCGCTTCATAACTAGCTTCTGGGCATGCGCGGGTTGAAAAACTTCGTTTTAAACGACATTTTTGCTACACGCGGTGACTTTTTGTGAAACAAAAATCGACGTTTTGAAAAATGACACAAAAAATTCAAGCATGTTGCAATTTTTTTTGGTCGTTTTTTTTAAGACAAAAAACAACGTTTTGCCCACACACAATCAATTTAAATGTTTTTTTTTCATCGCAAAAAAACGACCGTGTGTACGCGGCATTACTTCCTGACCAGGCTTTTTCTGGAACGTTTTGTTTACAAGTTTAAATTTGTATTTTTTTCAAGAAAATTACTTAGAACCCCTAAACACTATGGGCCAGATTCAGAAAGAAGTTACATCGGCGTATCTGTTGATACGCCGCATAAGTTCTAGGATGCGCCGGCGTATCTTTTTTCTGTATTCAGAAAGCAAGATACGCTGGAATTTTGCTAAGATACGAGCGGCGTAAGTCTCTTACTCCGTCGTATCTTAGTTGCATATTTACGCTGGCCGCTAGGTGGCGCTTTCATAGATTTACGCGTCGAATATGCAAATTAGGTAGATACGCCGATTCAGAAACTTAGTTGCGCCCGGCATATCTATTTGCGTCGTTTATGTAAGGCGTCGGACCGGCGTAAAGTTACCCCTGCTATATGAGGCGCAGGCAATGTTAAGTATGGACGTCGGGACAGCGTCAAATTTTCCCTCGTTTACGTAAGTCGTTCGCGAATAGGACTATGCATAAGTTCATGTCGAAAGCATTGAGTATTTGCGACAGGATTTCGAGCATGCGCACTGGGATACATGCACCGTTCGTAAAGAGCGTCAATTACGTGGGGTCACGATTCATTTACATGGATCACGCCCACCTTCCACCTACTTTGATTTACGCGGGCTTACGCCGGCCCATTTACACTACGCCGCCGTAACTTACGGCGCAAATTCTTTCTGAATAGGGTACCTGCCTCTGTAAGTTACGGCGGCATAGTGTAAATGATATACGCTACGCCCGCCCAAATTTACGCAGATCTTTCTGAATCTGGCTATATATATATATATATATATATATATATATAATTTTTTTTTTATTTATTTTTTTAAGCAGAGACCCTAGAGAATATAATGGAGTGTGTTATGATATTTGATGCCACTGTATTTGCACAGCTGCCTTTCAGATGCAATTTCTTTGGCAAAAATACACTTTAACGATAAAAAAAAGCACTTAAGTTAGCCCAATTTTTGTTGTATAATGGGAAAGATGATGTTACACAGAGTAAATAGATACCTAACATGTCACGCTTTAAAAGTGCGCATGCTCGTGGAATACATGGCTCCGTCCATTGGCCCCTCAATGCGGCAAAGTCGGCCTGTTAGCAGAGAAACATTCCCAAGGCATAATGTTTCCATCTCCGTGCTCGACTGTAAGCATGGTGTTCTTATGCCGCCTACACACGATCATTTTTCAGGTTGTAAAAAATTTTGGTTTTTTTATGTCATTAAAAATGATCGTGTGTGTGGGCTTCAGAGCATTTTTCGGGTTCTGAAAAACGTGCAAAAAATTCGAACATGCTCCATTTTTTAATGTTGTAGTTTTTCGACGTAAAAAACCCGCGCATGCTCAAAAGAAAGTTATGAGATGGGAGCGCTCGTTCTGGTAAAACTACCGTTCGTAATGGAGTGAGCACATCCATCACGCTGTAACAGATAGAAAAGCGCGAATTGTCTTTTTACTAACACAAAATCAGCTAAAGCAGCCCCAAGGGTGGCGTCATCCGAATGGAACTTCCCCTTTATAGTGCCGTCGTACGTGTTGTACGTCACCGCGCTTTGCTAGAGCATGTTTTTTCTCACGATCGTGTGTAGGCAAGGACGTTTTAATGATCGGGTTGAAAAAAAAGTTGTGTTTTTTCTAGAGCCTATAAAACGTCCTTTTATACAACCCGAAAAATGATCGTGTGTACGCGGCATTGGGGTCATAGTCAGGATTTTTCTTGCTCCAAACATGGCGAGTTAATGCCAAAGACCTACATTTTGGTCTCATCTGACCACAGTACTTTCTCCCAATCCTTCTCTGAATCATTTCGATGTTGATTGGCATGACTGTACATGTGCCTTCTTGAGGAGGGGACCATGCAGGTTTTTAATCCATGGCGGTGTATTGTGTTACCGATGGTTTGTTTGGTGACTGTGGTCCCAACTGCCTCAAGGTCATTTACAAGCTCCTCCGGTGGAGTTCTGAACTGATCCCTCACTTTTCTCATGATTATCCTCACCCCATGAAGCAAAATCTTGCATGGAGCGCCAGATCGAGAGCGATTGATGGTTATTTTTAGTGTTGCTCACGAATATTCGCATTGCGAATATTCGCTACGAATATTGCATATTCGAGTATTCGCGAATAACGCAAATATCGCGGCGAATATTCGCTATTTCGAATATTCGTATTTTTTCATTTTTTTTTTAGAACAGATCACATCCTAGAGATCCCCATCGACGTCTAAAAGCATTGCTGGTATGATTAGAGACCTTGGGCCGAGTAGCTGCAGCGCTCATTTTATATTCCCGAAAAATCGCAATGCGATTATTCGGCAATAGCGATATCGCGCGATTATTTTGTATTGTAATATATCACGAATATTCTGAGCCAATCAGAGTGCTCCATTCCGCATTTCTCGAAATTTCGCAATTATTTTATATTGTAATATATCACGAATATTCTGAGCCAATCAGAGTGCTCCTTCCGCATTTCTCGAATATTCGCAATTATTTTATATTGTAATATATCACGAATATTCTGAGCCAATCAGAGTGCTCCTTCCGCATTTCTCGAATATTCGCAATTATTGTGTATTGTAATATATCACGAATATTCTGAGCCAATCAGAGTGCTCCATTCCGCATTTCTAGAATATTCGCAATTATTGTGTATTGTAATATATCACGAATATTCTGAGCCAATCAGAGTGCTCCATTCCGCATTTCTCGAATATTCGCATTCGCAATTCGCAATTCGCAATTCGCATTCGCATTCGCGATAGCGAAAATTCGCAATGATTTCATTTCCAAAATATGTCACGAATATTCGTATTTAGCGAATATATCTCGAATATTCGACTATATATTCGAGATATATCGCGAAATCGAATATGGCATATTCTGCTCAACACTAGTTATTTTGTATTTCTTCCATTTGTGAATAATCGCTCCAACTGTTGTCTCCCTCTCACTAAGCTTCTTGCTGATGGTCTTGTAGTCAATTCCATCCTTGTGCAGGTCTACAATCTTGACCCTGATGTTCTTTTTACAGCTCTTTGGTCTTAGGGCTCTTTCACACAGAGCGGATCCGTATTGATCCGCTCCGTTAGCCCGTTTGGCTCAGCGGGGATTCCTCCGTTAATCCCCGCTGAGCTGTTGGCTGACAGGACGATCCCTGCACACTGTGTTGGGACCGCCCTGTATCTCCTCCACTCTCCCCTATGGGGAATCGGATGAATACGGACCGTGTGTCTGTATTCATCCGATCCTTCAGACGGAAGAAAAAAAAGGGTTTTCTTCCATCTGAAAAACCGTATCCTGACGGAGGCGGGTCATTACGGACGTTAGCGGATGCTCATCCACTAACGGCCGTGATCCCATAGGGAAGCATTACAAGTCTGGAAGAAAGAGATTTAGTGGACAGGTGTCTTTATTACGCATAACGAGTTGTCATTAGGAGAACCTTCTTAAAGGGGAGGTTCCCCTAAAAAGAAACTTTTAACATTGCCTGTCTCTTCTTAATAACATGTAGAATCGGCTGGTAGTTTAAAAAAAAAACGTCCCTACATACCATTTTCAGTATGTAGTCTCACCGCCGCTTCCGGTATGATGTTTGGGGACAGGCATCCGATCGACGCATACAGCGCGTCACGAGATGCCGAAAGAAGCCGAACGTTGGTGCGGCTCTATACGGCGCATGCGCACCAACGTTCGGCTTCTTTCGGCATCTCGTGACGCGCTGTATGCGTCGATCGGATGCCTGTCAATCAAGTAGGCACGCCCATCCCCGACCGCCAGACCCGGAAGCGACGGTGAGACTACATGCCGAAAATGGTATGTACGGACGTTTTTTTTTTAAACTACCAGCCGATTCTACATGTTATTAACCCCCTTGACGGTAAACCCGAGCGCGACTCGGGGTTGGTATTTCCTGTTGCGATCGTTATCCACGAGTCGCGCTCGGGGTGTATGTGCAGAGCCAGCGCCAGCGGCAGCAGCGTTCCTTACCGTCTCCAGGCGATCCAGCGATGATCTCTCATTGCTGTGATCGCCGCCGAGATCCCAGCCGCGCCATCCACCGGTCACCTGACTTCCTGGTTCCGTTCCCTGCACCGCAATGGTGCATGGGAGCGGAACTGGGAGGGAAATTCAAATGTGCACAAACACAAACACATAAAAACTAGGTGATACAATGTAATCTGAGAGGATTACACTGTATCACCTTGGAATCTGACACAGTGCCCTTTCAGTGCCCCTTGCCATATATAATAATATATATAATAAAACCTTTCAAAACCCTTAGAAAATGGCATCTAAAAAGCGCTGTCCTACGAATGCGATTTTTGATCTGCTGAGCGACAGCGACAGCGGCAGCGAAACGGAGTTGATCGCAGAACAGAGCGACAGTGAGTCGTGGGGCGATTTGTCATCCGGCTCTGACACCGACACTGATGCAGAAAGTGACAACGCCGATGATCCCGCACCTGACATAAGTGATGTGCGCACTTGGTGCGCTATAGACAGCGATGCGGACCAGGCAGCGCCCCCGAGGTTCCGATTCACTGGATCTCCTGGGATGAAGGTTGATGTGGAGAGTGACAACCCTCTGGCGTACCTGAAACTCTTTCTTTCTGAGGAGGTAATTTTAAAAATTGTGACAGAGACCAATCAATACCACGATCAGCAATCTGCTACTCTGCGTGCCAGATTTTCCCGATCCAGAAAATGGGAACCTGTCACTAAAGAGGACATATGGAACTTTCTAGGACTCATCATCCTTCAAGGGGTGGTGGGCAAACCGCTCCAGAAATGGTACTGGACCACCAACAAGATGCTGGCCACACCATTTTTTGGGACTGTGATGTCTGAGTATCGTTTTTCACTGATTATGAAAAACTTACACTTCGCCAACAACGAAGAGTTTGATGAGGCCACGCATCCTGCGCCCAAGCTCAAAAAAATCTGGGAGGTGTACCAGATGATTGTCGCCAACTTCCAGCGGACCTACGTGCCAGAAAGGGATGTCAGTGTGGACGAAAGTCTGATGGCCTACAAGGGACGCCTAAGCTGGATCCAATTTATTGAATCCAAAAGGGCGCGCTTTGGCGTAAAGTTTTATATGCTATGTGAATCTTCCACGGGATATATTTGGAATGCGGTAATTTACACCGGGAAAGGTACAAAGTTCGATCCCAAATACAGCCGCTATGGGATGGCCACATCGTCAGTCCTTTCACTGCTGGACCCATTACTGAACCAGGGATATTGCGTGACAACAGACAATTTTTATACGTCACCGGAACTTTATGAGGTTCTGCTCCTCAACAAAACGGATGGGTATGGTACAGTGAGGCCAAACCGGCGTGACATGCCATCTACGTTTGGCAAGAAGAAATTGAAAAAAGGAGAGATGGTTGCCTTCCAAAAGGGAAAAATGATGGCAATGAGATGGAGAGACAAAAAGGACGTGTGTGTCATGAGCACCGTGCACAGCACCTCCACTACCATGGTCCGCACAAAACAGGGAAAAGATGTGCTGAAGCCACAAGTAGTGATCGACTACAATCACACGATGGGGGGTGTCGACCGAGCCGATCAGGCGATGACATTTTACCCGGCGATGCGCAAACAACAAAAAAAGTACTACAAAAAGATTTTCAGACATCTCCTTGAACAATGTCTTTGGAACGCGTATATTCTTTATAAGGCAAACACGAACACACCTCTTATTCATTGCGATTTTATATGGAAGCTGGCTGAGCAAATTTTTATCAACCACCCGACGCCATCAGTGTCTGCTAACAGACCCGGACGACGCTCTGTTGACGTTGGCAATCCAGAGCGCCTGACAGGTCGTCATTTTGTAGACTTTGTACCGCCAACCGCACGAAAGTTAGCGCCTACCAGGATGTGCGTCGTTTGCTGTTCCAAGAAGGATGGAAATGGAAAAAAAATCCGAAAGGAAACCAGGTACTATTGCCCAGATTGCAACGTCGGACTTTGTCAAATTCCATGTTTCAAACTTTTTCACACCCAGGATGTGTATTAAATTTCTTTGTTTGACTAATATCTTTAATTTTTCTTTGTATTATTGAATAAAATTATATTATTTATCAGATTATAATTCATGTGTTTGTGTTTCCAATTCATCACATCTGGAATGTCTACTAGAGTCTTGTTTTGGTCAGGTTTAAGTAAGTAATTACTAAGAATTGCAGGCCCATAATACATATCACCAAATTTCCATGCAAAATAATTGTACCGCTTTTGGTACGTAATTCCAGACAGAATCATACCGCCAGGGAGGTTAAGAAGAGACATGCAATGTTAAAAGTTTCTTTTTAGGGGAACGTCCCCTTTAACCGCTTCAGCCCTGGACCATTTTGGTGGTTGAAGACCAGGCCACTTTTTGCGATTCAGCACTGCGTCGTGCGACGTGGCTCCCAAACAAAATGTCCTTTTTTTTGTGGTATTTGATCACCTCTGCGATTTAAAAAAAAAAAAAAGAGCGTAAATTTTTAAGAAAATTCAATATTTTTTGCTATAATGAATATTCCCCAAAAATATATAAAAAATACATATTTTTTCAGTTTAGGCCGATAGGTATTTTTCTACATATTTTTGGTAAAAAAAATCACAATAAGCATTTATCGATTGGTTTGCGCAAAAGTTATAGCGTCTTCAAAATAGGGGACTGTTTTATGGCATTTTTATATATATAAAAACAAATTTTTTACTAGTTATGGCAGCGATCAGCCATTTTTTTTTTTTTAATCGACATTTTGGCTGGCACGTCGGACACTTTTGTCACCATTTTGGGACCATTGTCATTTTTACAGTGCTATAAAAATGCACTGATTACTGTGAAAATGACACTGGCAGTGAAGGGGTTAACCACTAGGTGGCACTGCAGGGGTTAAGTGTTCCCTAGGAAGTGATTCTTACTATTAGGGTGTGTGGCTACACGTAACACGTCACTGATGACTATTCCCGATCACAGGGAACAGTTATCAGTGACAGTGTCACTAGGCAGAATAGGGGAATGCCTTGTTTACAAAGGCATTCCCCTGTTCTGCCCTTGCCGACCGCAATTGCAGGACTCCCGGGAACGTTGTGTTCCCGGGACCCGCGGCTGCACTCGCGAGGCACACTGGGTTGCAGATTCAAAGGGATGTACCTGTATGCCAATCTGCCTACCCGTGCCATTCTGTCGACGTAAATAGTCGTGCGGTGGTCGGCAAGCAGTTAAATTGACAAGACTAATCTGTGTACCATATGAGAACATACTGTAGCCAGTCTGTGGGAGCCAGAATTATTGTTGGTTGGTAGGGGATCAAATACGTATTTTACTCACTGAACTGCGACTAAATCTATAACATTTGTATTGTGTTTTTTTTTGGAGCTTTGGTTGATATTCTGTCTCTATCATTTAAAATACACCTATGATAACAATTATAGACCCTTAATTTCTTTGTAAGTGGGCAAACTTACAAAATCTACAGGGGATCAAATAATTATGTTCCCCACTGTATAGCGCAAACTGGCAAGCAAGGGAATTCCATTATACAAAGCAGTGGTGGTTAGTGGTTTTTTTTGGGTGGGGGGACGGGGAGACAAACAACCACACCCACTTACCCTTGGACGGCCGCGCTGCAAAAAAATGTCATTGAATTCATGCATCTGGCCAGGGCCGGGACAAGGGGTGGGCAAGAGGAACGGCTGCCCTGGGCACAGTGGTGTCATGTGAGGTGGGGGGGCACCAAAAGGGGGTTGGGGGAGGGGAATTTGTGTTGGGAGGGGGAATTTGTTGGGGCAGCAGGGGATAAGAATTGTTCAAGAAGGGGAAATTTTGAGCAGGTGTGCTAGGAGAAGTGATTTGGGTGGATTTGTGTTGGGAGCGGGGATGTGGTGGGAAGAAGATTTGTGATAGGAGGGGGAATTTTAGAGGGTGTATGCTAGGAGTTTTTTTTTTGGGTGGGGGAGAAGGGATTTGTGCTAGCAGGGATGATTAGGGGGGGGGGAATTCGTGCTAGGATGGGTATTGGGGAGAATTTATGTTGGGAGAGGGGATTTGTGATCAGAGGGCAAATTTGAGGGGTACAGGATTTGTACTAGGCTGGGGGAATTTTTTTTGGGGGGGTGGGGATTTATGCTGGGGCATATGGGGAATGAGAGGATTTGGGCTTGGGGGGGAGGATTTCAGCAGGGGGTAGGTTTTTATTGGGAGGAGGTGGGAATACATGCTTAACCCCTTATGGACCGCCACGTGTACATTTACGTTGGCAGAATGGCACAGGCAGGCACATCAACGTATATATACGTTGCTGCCTTGACGTGGGTCGGGGGTCCAATAAGGCCCCCCCCCGGTACATGCGGCGGTCCCCGTGGCTGTACGAGCGATCCGGGACGAGGGGGCGGCTATTTGTTTTTGTCCGCCCCCTTCGGATCGCTCCCAGCCAATGCGTGCGCTCCCCTGCTCTGCACTTCCTCCTTCTGTGTAAACACAGGAAGAGGGATTTGATGTGATCTCTGCTCTCGGCGGTTTTTTCAACCACCGCTGAGGAGAGATCACACAGTAAGTCTGCACAACACTACACTACACTGACACACAGACACATAGACACATAGGCACATTAACCCCTTGCGATTTTTTTTTTTTTTTTACTAAACACATGTGGCTAAATAAATTTTGGCCTAAATGTTTGACTAAAATTTAGTTTATTTGATTTTTCTTATAACAAAAAGTAAAAAATATAGATTTTTTTTCAAAAATTTCGCTCTATTTTTGTATATAGCGCAAAAAATAAAAATCGCAGAGGTGATCAAATACCACCAAAAGAAAGCTCTATTTTTGCGAAGAAAAGGACGCAAATTTTGTTTGGCAAAAAGGGGCCTGGTCATTTACCTGCATTTTGGTCCGGGTCTCAAGTGGTTAAGGAGGGGGGGGATTTTTGCTGACACATAATGCTAATACATCTTGGGGGCAGGGCCGGATTAACAGAGGGGCTGATGGAGCTGCAGCTCCAGGCCCCTTTCTCAAGATAGGCCCCAAAAAAAAAAAAAAGTTTTTTTTTTTTTTTTTTTAGATCGACTTCGGGGGTTGTAGCTCAATGACCAGAGGTCACATAAACCCCACATTTGTGGGGCAGTCAGTTGAAGACCTACCCCACAACCAGTCAAACTATGGGATGGCTATCATTTATGGTTCCGGAGATACGGGCCTGGTTGCACAGCCTGTCAGAAGCTACATACAGAGCGGCCATTATAAATACAAGCTGACACACTGCAGCAGACTGAGAGAAAAAATCATCATTTGTTTTTTGCTAGAAAATGACTCTATGGTGGTCTTTGCAACTTTTTATGTTGCACAGTGTAGAGCTGCACGATTCTGGCTAAAACGACAACTGCAATTTTTTTGCTTAGAAGATAGATCACGGTTCTCTCACGATTTGTGCGGCATAACATCAACTTTCACATTAAAATAAAAAATAAAAATGGGCTAACTTTACTGTTTTGTTTTTATGGTTTTTATTATTCATTGAAGTAGGCAAATGCAGTGTGACATAAAATATTGCAGCAATTGCCATTTTTGTCTCTGCTAATATATATATAATGTTTGGTGGTTCCAAGCAATTTTCTAGCAAAAAATATTGCTTTTTAACTTAAAGCGGAGTTCCACCCTTAAAATCACTTTGTTTCATTCCATCCAGCATACTGGCGTCAGCGCCAGTATGCTGTTTTTTTTGTTTTTTAATGCACGTACTTACTTTATATAAAATCATTGAATTCCAGGCGCACCGCGGAATGTCGCCACTATAAGGCGTCACGCCTTCCGGAAACAGCCGATTAGCATTCGGCTTTTCTCGGCGCCTGCGCACAGACCCAGGAGCTGACTGCGCAGGCGCCGAAAATAGCCGGTCCTAGTTCGGGTTTTTTCGGAGGGCGTGACCCGGCTATATACGGTGCCTGCGCAGTCAGCTCCTGGGTCTGTGCGCAGGCGCCGAGAAAAGCCGAATGCTAATCGGCTGTTTCCGGAAGGCGTGACGTCTTATAGTGGCGACATTCCGCGGTGCGCCTGGAATTCAATTATTTTATATAAAGTAAGTACGTGCATTAAAAAAAAAAAAAAAAACAGCATACTGGCGCTGACGCCAGTATGCTGGATGTAATGAAACAAAGTGATTTTAAGGGTGGAACTCTGCTTTAAACAAGTGTTGGACTTTAAGTGGTTACATTTCTTGCATTTACACACAGAAGTTTGATGTAAAAAGGAAGTTGGTTACAATGTTTCATGTTGTTTACAAACTTGGCAGACAGTCGGATATTTTCTTTACACATAGAAGTTTATTCCTTTGATCTAAGAAGAAAGCGTTAGTTACAATGTTTCCTGCTAAGAACTTGGCAGACTGTCCAGATATTTTCTTTTGACAGCTGAAAGTCTCTCCACTTGTTATATGAAAGAATCAGCAAACTCTGCATTGGAGATGTCAGGGGGGTTGAATCAAGATCACAATTTTAACGATTAATTGTGCAGCTCTAGCACGGTACTGTATTTGCGCAGCAATTTTTCAAACATGATTTTTTTTGGAAATAAACTGTTTCATACATTAAAAAAACACCAAAGTTAGCACGATTTTTTTTTTTTGGTATCCTAAGCGATGCTTTAAACATTTTTTAGGTTATATGTTTAGAGTTACAGAGGAGGTCTAGTGCTAGAATTATTGCTCTCGCTCTAACGATTGCGACGTATGTAACCTGTGTGTATCTGGCTCTGATACTTGTCAGTGCCTACCCAGCCACTGACTGGTATCTCTCCCTAGCCTGTCCCCACACACCCCCTCACCTGCTGACCTGTAGATGGGGAAATCACTCCTGTAGTGTTATTGTGTTCTGCCAGTGAGTACAATGATCAGTGTTGCTATCTATAGCTGGCAGCACTGATTGTTTTTGGAAAAACAGGCTGGTTGTACTCAAGTCGATTAATAGATTGACTTGTGTAAAACCAGCTAGCCCATAAATAGATCGACTAAGGCTGGTCTCTGCATAATTGGTGTAATTTTAATTCATGTGTGACCCGCTTAACCACTACGCAGTCCCTAAACATCCTTCCACTCCTATACATTGTGCCCACTGTCATACACTCCACACTCCTCTCCTGTACATAGTGCCCACTGTCATACCCTCCACACTCCTCTCCTATATATAGTGCCCACTGTCATACCCTCCACACTCCTCTCCTGTATATAGTGCCTGCTGTCATAGACTTCTCTTCTGTACATACTTCCCACTGTCGCACCCTCCACACTCCTCTCCTATACATAGTGCCCACTATCATACCATCCCCATTCCTCTCTTGTACATACTGCCCACTGTCATACCCTCCACACTTCTCTCCTGTACATACTGCCCCATTATACCCTCCACACTTCTCTCTGGTACATACTACCCTCTGTCATACCCCCACACTCCTCCTGTACATACTGCCCACTGTCATACCCTTCACACTCCTCACCTGTACAAACTGCCCACTGTCATACCCTTCATACTCCTCTCCTGTACATAGTACCTGCTGTCATACACTTCTCTCCTGTACATACTGCCCACTGTCATACCCTCCACATTCCTCTCCTGTACATACTGCCCACTGTTATACCCCCAACACTCTTCTCCTATACATAGTGCCCACTATCATACCATCCACACTCCTCTCCTATACATAGTGCCCACTGTCATACCCTCCACACTCCTCTCCTATACATACTGCCCACTGTCATACCCTCCACACTCCTCTCCTGTACATGGTGCCTGCTGTCATACACTTCTCTCCTGTACATACTGCCCACTGTTGTACCCTCCATGCTTCTCTCCTGTACATGATGCCCACTGTCATACCCTCCACACTTCTCTCCTGTACATTGTGCCTTTTGCCGTACCCTTTGCACTCTTCTCCTGTACATAGTGCCCAATGTTAGACCCTCCACATTCCTCTCACTCACCTGCACATACTTCCCACTTATATACCGTCCGTACTCCTCCCCTATGTCGCTTACCCGCAAAAACAGTTCTTTAAAATGATACTGAATACCCTCAATGTTACCAGCTCTAGAATGGACACACTTTTGTTAGTTCAACTAAAGGAAATCTCAGTTCTCATATTTGTTCTGTCCCATTATTAGAACTTATTTAATTTTGTGATTACTACTGTGATGTACAGAGGAACATCGGGGATCTCAGCTACTCTAAATATAGCACTTGTGAAAAAAAAGTGTCCCTGAAAATATTTTTTAAATGTTGGCAACTATGCACTTATGCACTGGCCAAGGCAGGGGTGTATTTAGGTTTTGTGCTGCCCTAGGCCTGACTAAACTCGTGCACCCCCCGTAATTTAAATATGACCCATCCCTTCCTGCCAAGGCCATGCCCCTTTCTGATTAAAACCCCACCCTGACATTTTTGATTGGGGACACTAGTTCTTAGGGCCTGGGGGGGGGCATTGGATTCCCTTAATTTTCATAGATTTCCTCTCACTTTCTGTTTGGCTATGGGGCAGGAAGTGAAGGGAAATCTCTGCAATAGGATGGTAAAAAATAAACTGACAGGGGCTCTAACCCTCCCTTATTCTATCCAAAATGGAAAAGGAAGGTTTGTGGTCCAGGTGATAGGACAGTCTGAATTCAAAGCAGCTTGCATTACACCAACAGTGTAGTGGAAGCCGGCGGGGACTCTTCCCGTGCTGCCCCCTGCAAAGTGCTGCCCTAGGCCTGGGCCTTGTTGGCCTAGGCCAGGATACAGCGTTGGCCCAAGGGCCACTGGGTCAGTAGTGGGCCCCATGAGAGGTTTCTGGGATGCTGTGATATTAAAGCGGTAGTAAACTTTCCTGACATTACTACTTTTTAGAGGCCCTGGGGTAGGTTATGCCACAATGTACAAGTATGCACAGCATATTAGCACATTAGGGTACACTTAAATTTTCAGACTGGGCCCTCCATTGCTGCGCTGTGATTCTCACACATTTATTTATTATTTATAAAAGGCCCCACCAAAATCCTCAGCACCAGGCCCATGATGTTCTTAATCTGGCCCTGCTTGGAGGGGGGGGGGGGGTGCAATTTGGAATGCTCGTCCTGGGCTCTAGATTACCTTGTCCCGGGACTGCGTCTGGCTCCCCACATGTAGGTTAGGGGGCTTGGATGCATAGATGGGGGTGGTGGCGCTGTAACAGTACAATATGATAACTGCAGAGGAAACTTTGTTCATTGTAGATCATATAATACCGACGACATAAAACCAAAATGGCAACAGTGTAATAAAATAGTTTCTGTTACAAATATGCATTTACAGTAACAAATAAAAAACATCAAAGTCAGATACCGGGAGTGAACATTGACTATGATTTTCATTTGTTGTATTTAGACACATGCAGTGTAATGAAATATTCAGTAACAACAGTACTGCTACCTTTCATTATTGTATTAAAGTTATTAAAATGAATGAAATGTTTTATCATTCTATCATAAGTAGTGCATGCTTGGTAAATGGAACATATTAGTGTACACATAAGGGGAGGGCTGATATCACTCCACTTATGAAAGTAATGAAAGCTGCCAACAAACATTTCCTATCATTTCCTTATAGAGAAAGGAAGAGGAGGGAGGTCTCCTTCCTGTATCTAATCTTCCATCTGGCACTTAGTTCCCAATTTATAATTTTAAAGATTTGGCAGAATAAATATGATTAAAAACACACACCTTCTCCCTAAGACAGGGGTCTCCAAACTTTTCAACACAAGGGCCACATTGTAGATTTTACAAGTATTCCGGGGCCGGAAAAAAAATCAGTTATGTATAAAATATCAGCGGTCTCCTTATCAGTGTACCCATCAGCAGTGACCCCATGTCCCTATCAGCGGTGTCCCCATCAGCAGTGTCCCCATCAGCATTGTCCCCATCATTGCTGATGGGGACACCGGTGTCCTCATGTCCCCATCAACAGCATCCCCATTGCTGATGGGGACACTGCTGATGGGCACACCAATGATGGGGATGCCGCTGATGGGGACACCGGTGTCCCCATCAGCAGTGACCCCATTAATGGTGACCCTATCAGAGGTGTCCCCATCAGCAGTGTGAGTGTCCCCAGCAATGTTCCCATCAGCACAGCAATTTCCCCAGAAATATCCCTATCAGCACAGTAATGTAGCAATCTCTCCTGTAGTGTGCTTATCAGCATTGTGCAACACAATATCATGATCAGCCTCTGACCTCGGTACTAGCTGACTTCAGCTCTTCTGCAGCTCCAGTCCGGGAAGCGCGACACCTCTCATTTTCCTATCTGCTGTTTAAGTTAACGATCCTTCCGTAACTTCAAACAGCGGGTTGGAAGAGTGGAGGTGCCACGCCTCGGCTTCTCTTGTTAAAAAAAATAAAAACGGCGTGGCAGCATGGGCGGCTTTGTTCACACTGTGGGCTGGATAAAACACACAAGCGGGCCGGATGTGGCCCGTGGGCCAGGGTTTGGAGACCCCTACCCTAAGAGATGGCCAGCATTTTCTCTGGATTAGAAATAACTTTTCCAGGGATATATAAAACGGAAGGCTGATTCACTTATATTTCCTTTGTAACAAGCACATGATGTGTATCAAATCTTCATAAAATATTTCAGATTGTAATGGCATAAAACAACTTTTCACAGCAGGGTTACATAAAGTGGTGGCTAGTGCTCAATTTTTCACTGGTATATGTAACCATTTTTTACTGAATGAAATTGATTCATTCAGTGTGTAATGTTGTGATTAGCTGTGATTGGCCACAGATAATCACATGGTACAGAAGGGTTGTAATTGGCCCTGTCTGTACCATGTGATCACTATGACCAATCACAGCAAGCAACACAATTGTACACAATAGAAGATATGTAAGGAAGCCATCCATTGTTTACAACTGTCGTGTGATCTACTGTGATTGGGAAACAGCAATCACATGGAACTGGCAGTGGGCCGGTACACTAATAAGTCAACACCTGTGTCCGGTAATCGTGGCACATTCCAGGAGGATGTTATATGATAAATGTCCCGCCCAGGCATCATTTGGCACAAAAGGGTGGGAAGTGATTAAATACACCATAGAACACATTTTTGTTAGAAAAAACTGTTGATCCTTCCAGAAATCTTGTGAGATGTTAACTTCTTGTGTTGTCTATCTGTGCTGCTTTCCTACACTTTCCTATGTTACAGAGACAAAGAAAAGGGGGAGGTTTCTGTAGAGCAGTGGTGGCTGGTGCTCCATTTGATTTGGGGGGGCGGCAAACAAACCACCTGACCCCAGACCCCCCCCCCCCCCCCAGTTTGGTTGGTCGGACAGTTATCGGATCCTTATGTCCCTATGCTTATCATATTCTCCATGTGGGTCAGTTGGTGGGTGGTACTCACACAGTTGGGCCCCAGCTTGTTGTGGCTGACTGTGGCTGGCTGGCTGTGTTGTTGGCGGCGATGCAAAACAGAAAGATTGCTCCGAGGAGGGAGGCCATCTCCCGAATCTCCCTGTACATCCTCCCCGATACCGGCCAATACGGTCGCTTCTCCATCTCGCCCAATCGGGTCTCAGAACCTGCTACCTAATTTGCTGAGAGGAGAAGCAGGAAGGCAATAGCAAATTTGCAATGGTCACACAACTGGTGGGCTTAAGGCTCAGTACTCCAAGCCCACACATTTTGAAGCCAATTAGAGCCTTAGGCTCTAAGCATGTGCTTAAAAAAAAAACATTGGAATCAATGCGTGCAGCACCCTGCATGTAGATTAGGGGCCGGGCACATGGATTAGGGGGCGGTGCCCCTGCACCCCTAATGGAGTAGCCGCCACCGCTGTAGACCTGTTCTGTTTCAGTTGTCCTGATACACTAAGGTGACTGAGCATCAACCCAGATAGGGAATGTCTTATTGTCAGGATCCCCACTAAAAATACGTTTTATTTTTGGGTTGACTTGTGTGTTAAAGTCCATTGTGCTATTAGTCATAGAACTTTATAGTCATATGTACTAAGAGATGGGTTTTTTTGTGGAACTCCATAAAAACTTCTCCCTTCCTCTTTTGGTAACCACACAGGAAGTTAAATCACACAGAGCATTCAAATACAGAGAGAGAACGATTCTAATATTTCCCAACAATGTCTAGGAGAAAAATGAAAGCTAAACTCTGGAATAGGTAAATACCATCTAAATATAAGAGTCATGTGTATTCCTCCTTGAGGCTGGGTTCACACTATCGCCGCATACGTCTCACAGCAGGAGTCCTGTGCGCCCCGTTCACTGTTTCAGCTACAATTTTAGCCCAAATTGTGGCCTGAATTCGGACCTGAAACAAACCAAAAGACGCACAGACTCCTGTGCAGATCACACCAAAGCCGTTGCTGAGATATGTGAACCAGCACCATAGAGAGCCAGTCAAAATCCCCTGCTATTGCAAATTAGATGTGGAAAAATCCACATCCGATTTCCAACAGTGTGAACCCAGCCCTAATCTTGGTGTGCCTTTCTTCCAGATCTGTGCAGTAATCCAGGGTAAACCTTTTCCTTCCTGTAATAAAGACCGCTAACTGCTGATCTCTCTGCTTGTGCAGGGTGACTGGTCTTGTCTTTGCCCCCTGCTGTAGATGCTTTTGTGTCTGCGACTTAATGGCGCAGAGAGGCCGCATATTTGTGTGCAGCCGGTGCCAAGGGGCTAAAAAAATTGGATCTTTAGGCTAATATTTGGAAAGGGGATATAGCAACCCTGTCACATCAGTATTAGCACCCTGCAGGATTGTCCCCAAATTGTTATTAGGCTGTATAAAAGTAACCACAGAAAAGATTCTCTAATAAGAGGTGATATAGGTGTACTACTATGCCAAAAGATATTGGCTAGCTCATAGGGATGAACTATTGAGCTCAAATGCGGTTGTTTCTTCCACTACTATATAAGATAGCTTTCTATCTGTCAATGGTTGCTAAGAAAGTGGTGTATGTCAGCACCTGCCATGTCCTTAGCAACCAGTGATGTCATACAATCCAATTTAATTTACGGTCTGTGAATCTCCAGCTGGGGATAACATGACATCGCTGACCAAATATGGCCAAATTGCAATATTTGGGCAGCGACCATGACCAAATATTGGCCGTGGTCATACTTTGTCACCTAGGGGACCCCACCACTTAGTTTACTTTTAGGGTACTTTCACACGGAGCAGACTGTTTTTCAGTCCGCTCCGTGTGTCCGTCGGCTCAGCGGGGGGTCTCCGCTGAGCTGTCGGGCGGACAGGGCGGTCCCCGCACACTATGCAGGGACCGCCCTGTCTCTCCTCCGCTATCCCCTATGGGGAATCGGATGGAAACGGACCATCTGTCCTTTTGCATCCGATCCGATCCACCGGACGGAAGAAAAATAGGACATTCTTCCGTCCGAAAAAACGGATGCGGACGTTAGCGGATGCATCATCGGCTAATGGATCCGCTCCCATAGGGGAGTCCGTAAACTGACTTGTAATGAGCGGACGAGCGGAACGGACGTGTGAAAGGACCCTTAAAGTCAGGGCCCCGTTAGATGGAATTCCACACAAGTCTTGATGGGATCAGACTTATCTATTGGTCAACAGGATTTATTTTCTAATGGAGGGCGTTATTTATCGTGACTGCTGTGGATCTGGATCACTGGACAATGTGATTAATGATAGATGTATATTATGGGACTTTTTTTTTCTTCTAAATAACAGGGTGGTGTCCAGCTTTCCATGCCATTTGTATGACAACCCCTTACCCAGAAACGAGTCACTAATGTTTTTTTACATTTCGCTCCCATTGATTTTAATGGAGTTCAGGTTCTGCTAACCTGGCTTGAATTGAACCCAGGTATGTTGGCTAACCCCTAAATCTAATCCTTATTTCTTGTGATTTTAAAGTATGGGAAACGTGTTGAGAAGTGCTCCACTCCCTCCACAACTATCGGCTCAAAAACCGAATCATAATTGCTTATTGTGTCCATGTAGTTTGTTCAGAAGAACGGGAGGTTATGTAGAAACAAAAAGAAAAACCTGTAAGGACTAGCATCTTTACAATTAACATTTCATGTGAGCATAAATAAAAGCCTGTATTTTTATTTTATTTTTTATGATATCCACTTCAGGTTATTTAGAGAATTTGGAGTCCAATGTTTTCTATAATATGCTTATGAAAATGTATGAAACAAACGAAGCACACAAAAAAAAAGGAACACAATTGCTGTATTTATTGGCGTATAACACTCACTTTTTCACCCTGCAAATCAGTTGAAAATAATGTGTGCGTGCCAGGGGCGGACTGACCATTTGGGCTTTTGGGCAATGCCAGAGGGCCCCATGGCACTAGGGGGCCCCATCAGGGTTGCCAGCCACAGTAAAACCAGGGACGGTATCTAAAAATCGGTGTTTTTTTTTTAAAATCCCTAGATTATAGCTGCCCCGCCTCTCCAGTACCTTTCCAGTCTGTGTATGTGTATTCTGTGTGTATGTATACTGTGGGCCAGATTCTCAGCGGCGCTACGACGGAGTATCTCAGTAACCCCATCGTATCACCGTTTTTTTTGCCTCGTATCTATGCGAGTGATGCTTAGCATCACTTTGGCATAGATACGCTTCAACATCCGACAAGTGTAATACCATTACACTTGCAGATCGTAGTTGTAATGACAACTCCGGCCACTAGGTGGCCTTTACGTTGTTTTCTCATTTGCATATGCAAATGAGGCTAGTACGTCGCCCGGTCGTCGCGTACGTCGTTTACGAACTCGTAAGGTTACCCCTGCTTCTATGAGGAGTAACCTTACGAAGTTCCGTCGGATGCCGTCGGGTGCCGTCGGATGCCGTCGGATGCCATGTTAAGTATGGCGTCGGGTCAGCGTCGGCTTTTTCCGTCGCTTACGTCGTTTTACTAACTCGTTCGTGAATAGGGGCATTGCGTAGTGACGATCACGTCGTTTTGACGTCGGTTTCAACTACGCTTTCCGACGTGAGCTGAAGCATGCGCACTGGGCTTTTTCCCCGGCCGGCGCATGCGCAGTTCGTTCGACGCGGGGGCGCGATTAATTTAAATACAAGCCGCCCCATTTGAATTACGCGGGCTTACCCTGGGCCATTTTCGCTATGCCAACGCAAACTACGGAGCAAATGGTTAGAGAATATGGCACTTGCTCTAGTACGATGCGGCGGCGTAGTGTAAATGGCTTACGCTACGCCGATGATTTTCTTCGAGAATCTGGCCCTGTATGTGGGCCAGATTCTCATAGAATTTCGCTTGCGTATCGTAGAGAGTGGGACAAGCGCTGTCAGATTACATACAGTAAGAATCTCCTGTTTACACAGCGGCCTCTGTAAAAGGGAGTACCGTCTCCTGGACCGGCATTTTGACCAATGTTCTGTTTATCACAGAAGCCGGTCTAGGAGGCAGGACTTTGAGTTAAAGAGGCCTCCGAGTAAATAGGAGATTCTCGCTGTATGTAATCTGACGGCGCTGACCTCGGCCCCCTCCCTGGGATGGGCATTGATCAGGCTGCATTGATGGGCACTGAGCCTTATTTTGTTTCAAAGTTCTCTATTTAAAACGTAAGGTTTGTTCCTGAAACTTCCCTCTTAAAATGAATGTGCGTGTTATATGCCGATAAATACGGTAAATTGTGTAATATCCTTGTATTTTCACAAGAGGCAGGACCACAATCCATGGAGAAAGATGAGTCTCATCCAGGATTGTAACTCCATCACCCCTGGGGACCGGGACCCCATCACCCCTAGGGACAGGAACCCCATCTCCAGATCATACTGGCATCAGCCACCCCTGGGTGCCAGGATGGGACAGTAAAATCAGAATCCCCAGACACATGCTCCCTCAAACGAAACTGGCTTCGTATTAGGAAAGCACCCTAAAGTGAGGTAAACCTAAAATGGAATTATTACTATGTTAGGATTATTATCTTCATGTATTATTTAGCAGGTGAATGGGGCCCTCCATGCATTCAGAAGGAAAGTTATAGGTAATCTGTGGTCACAGCATACATTTTATTTTTTAACATCAGCATTGTAAGAACAATACAAACAATAATTATTTGTTACAATGCAAAAGAAACTCACTTGAGAAATCTCCTTCATGCTATGAATACTGCCTGTCTGCTGCCCATCTCTTTCCACAACTTCCTGAATTTCCTGCATGCTTTCCAGCTTCTCCTTAAAGCGGAGCTCCACCCTAAAGTGAACTCACGCTGATCGGAACCCTCCCCCACTCTGGTGTCACATTTGACACCTTTCAAGGGGGAGGGGGGTGCAGATACCTAAAGACAGGTATTTGCACCCACTTCCGGGCCAGTATTCTCGGGCAGAATACGGGCATTTCGTCACATTCCGTCGCCCCCCGTTGTGTGCTGGGAACACTCGGCTTCCAGCACACAGCGGGAGCCAAACGGCGGGCGCATCGCGACTTCCTGGTTCCCTCACCGTGGATGTAGGGGGGAGCAGCAGATCGCTCGTCCTCTGCTGCGGACGGCGCTGGACTCCAGGACAGGTAAGTGTCCTATTATTAAAATTCAGCAGCTGCAATATTTGTAGCTCCTGGCTTTTAATATTTTTTTTGGAGCGGACATCCGCTTTAATTGTTAGGACTACATATCCCACGGTATCTTGCAAGCAGTGATTCCTGTACTGACTCCACCTCCTGAAACTACTATCAGCCCCTCTGTAGTTCAGAAAGCAGGCTCTGTGAAATTTGTCAGATTTAGAGAAGTGGGCAAGAAATTATTGAAATACAATGTGGAAATGAATAAATTATTTTTACATTTTCACTGAAAAAATGCTTAAAAAAAAATAAAAAATACAGCTGCAAGGAGAGGATGAACTGACAAAAACAATGCAAAGCATAAAAAATATCACACAAATGAAAAGAAGGGAAACTCCAAATCGGAAACAATTGTATTGTTTGTATCATTTTGGTCCTTCTCTTTATTTATTCGTACTTTGGGCCTTTGGGGATTCTTTTATGAAAACAAAATAATCATTTTTGAAGATCCAGCTGTGTTTTTCTTGCTATTACTATAACCTACCGAAAAGGAACAACCCAAAAAAAGTTCTCCTGCTCGTAACAATCGCAGCACAAAACCACTTATGTGAATATTATTTGTTGTTTGTATCAGTGGCGGCCGGTAGAAATTTGTGGGGGTGGCAAACAGTATGCCAACCCTTCCTGGTTGGTCGGTAGCACTTACCCCATCATCAACCACCTCCCGGCTTGGCAGCGGCCTCCCGTTCCCCTGCTTTCCACGGGTCCATACGGCGATGGCAGCTTCTGTTTCCTCCGTCCTCCTCAGCGGCCAATCAAGAGACTTCGGAAAATAGGTCTCATATCTGCTTCTGATTGGCTGAATTGACGATCAGTGTTTCATTAAAGAATATTCATGCATGAATCTATCCACTGCCTATAGGGGGTGGCCTGGAAAGAGGGGGCGGCGCCTTGGCACTCCTAATGGACGGGCCACCCCTGGTTTGTATTTGTAGTCAGGCCGGTTTGTATTTGTAGTAGGGCCCTGTTTGTTTGTTTGTTTTTTTCCCTCAGAGGCTGTATTACTTTAACATTCTGCTAAAACTTTGTGTATTAGTACTGCTTGGACCTTGAATAACCCCAAAAGCTTGTCCTTAAAAGTTGTATCTTAGTGCAAATAAAAAAAGGATTATGGACAGTACTCGTTTCTAAAGTAGTGCCCAGATACAATAGTGCATATTTTGCTTTTTTTGTTTGGCCCTACGTAAAATACACTGACCTGTGACTTTGACCATGACCTTTGAACCTTACCTTGACACTCAAATCCTGATCTAGCTATATTTAAGTGGATGTAAACCCAATTCATGAAATTTGAGCTGGGTACATATATGTGGAGGGTTTTCTTATCTCTCTTCAAAGCACCAAGTCCTGTAGCTGGAAAAAATGAAGAAGGAAGCACTCACACTGCCACATCCGTAAATTGAAGCAAGAACATGAAAGGCTACCTCTTAGGCCGCGTACACACGATCGAATTTGTCCACTGAAAACGGTCCGATGGACCGTTTCAGCAGACATCTCCGATCGTGTGTATGGGCTAGCGGACAGATTTGTCCACCCGACAGATTTCAAAGCATGCTTTGAAATCTATCGGGTGGGAATGTGTCCCCCCGACATGTCTGCTGGTTAGTACACTTACCAGCAGACATGTCGTCCCGCACCGCCGCCGCACCGCCGCCGAATGGATTCGGCGCATGCGCGGAAGTGTTTTACTTCCTGGTGCGGTGACGTGGCGGCGTCAACATCACCGCCACGTCACCGACACGTCAGCGCGCCGTCTGCTGGCGGGGATTTTGGTTTGCTCGTGTGTACACGCGAGCAAACCAAAATCCCAGCAGACAGATTTGTTCAAATCTGTCGGACGGACAGATTTGAACAAATCTGTCCGCTCGTGTGTACGAGGCCTAACAGTAACCAAGGGTCGGACTTTTTAGGCATGGTAACAATAGAGAAGTACATGTCACAAATAATATTTATTGGACAAAATGCAAAATGGATAACGGTGTTCAGGAATTAAAAATCATATAAAATGATATAGTTTGTAAAATGAGCCCTGGTGTGTCTACGCGTTTCGCCTTTGGGCTTCTTCAGGACAACGCTCAAGGTTCAAGAGGAATGACAAGAAAAAAAAACAAGTCTCACTATCTGGAATGAGATACATTCAAATAAAAAATCTGACAATAAGACATACATATATCATATATTTTATTCTTTAAAAAGCAAATGCTGAACTGTCTTGTTGGGCAACCAGAAGACAAGAGAACACAGAAACAAATCAAAAAAGAAAAAGAAAGGTATAGTACCTCTGCTCTGTTCTTCTGTTATCAGCCTGATAACTCCTGGCAAGTTCTCCGTCACATATGATAAAAGCAGCCGGAGTTTTGCGTCGGGAAGATGCTTTAAATAGATTATCAGCATGCTGAACTATTCAAGGAACAGATCTGAAAGTCTCTACCTATGAGGAGAGGAGATGTGTGCCTTTCCTCCAATTGGCTGTCTTGGCTGTATGCCTAGGCTTCACTGCAGTGCTGAAACATGAAGAGAAAAATCTCCTTACACTATGTGCACTTTCTAAACAGTATATAAAGATGAAGATGGCGAATATTGATGTACGACTTATGTGGAGAGATTTGTTTCATCTCTGTGTATCATTTGAGGCTGTTCACTTCATTGGATAAATGTGAGGGTTTACATCCACTTTAACTTTGTTTTATTTATGTATTTTCACAGGCACTTTTCTTTGTTTACACTTTTCTCTTCTACCAAGGAGAAAAAGATGCAAAGATTACATTATTTATATATATATATATACAGAGCTTTTTTTCTCAGAAAATAGGTGCAGGAACTCAACCACGACCCTGTTCAGATTTAACAAACAGTAGAAGGGTCTTATAGGGGCATTAAAGCGGAGTTCCACCCAGGAAAACAAACAATTGGTCATCATGCTTAAAAAAATTAAATAAAAAAAACGTGAAAAAGTCACCTGAAATACCTGTTGCTATGCGGAAGTCTGTAATCTGCCTCTTCCACACCGTGGTGTCTTTTCTTCTTCTTCTGCTTGTGAATGGGGCGCGCTGCTTTCTGGGAACTGTGTGTGTTCTCAGAGAACAGCGCGCCCATTCACAAGCCAGCGTGAGACTCACGCAGGCGCTGTAGGAAATGGGCAGTGAAGCCGTACGGCTTCACTGCCTGTTTCCCATAGTGTGAATGGCGGCGCGGGACCCGGAGCGATCATGGGACCGGCATCGGGGGGGCCATCAGCGCGGGCAAGTAGGACAAGGTAAGTGTCCCTATTTAAAGTCAGCAGCTACACTGTTAGTAGCTGCTGACTTTAAAAAAAAAAAATTGCGGCTGGAACACCCCTTTAAATACCAGAACTGCATTACATACAGAGTGCAGAGTTCAGGGGGTTACAAAGCTGTCACTTGTAAACACAGAAACCAGATGTCTGTATTTACAAGTGATTGTGGTGAGCAGGCACCAAAGGGTCTGAGCCAGAGGTGGTGGAACTGAGTTCCCCCAAGTTCCCCCTGAAAAAAAGCCCTGTGTATATATATATATATATATATATAAAATATTTATTTTTATTCGTTTTATTTCTTTTTCTTTTCTTTTTTTTTTATATATATTTTTTTAAAGAACCCAGAGGTCCCCAGGGCAACCCCACTTTTTTTTATTTATTTTTTATATATTTTTTTATTTATTTTTTGTTAAAGGGCCCGGAAGTCCCCAGGGCCCCAGATGGCAACCCTCCTTTTCTTATAAAAAAAAATCTATTATTTTTTTTCTATATATGTATTTTTTTTATTAAAGGGCCCAGAGGTCCCCAGGGCCCCGGATGGCTACCCCCCCTTTTTCTTTATTTTATTTTTTGTAAACCCTTATCAATTTTCTGCCTGAAGTTCTTATAACAGACAGAGAGGAGACATTTGATGAGGATAAGCCCTGGTTCACACTGGTGCGTTTTGACATGCGATTTGGCATGTCAAAACGGCAGATTTTGCCTCAAATTGCCGGCAATGGCACCGTCCTAATCGGTGCGACGCTGCATCTGCGGCATTGCACCGATTTCAAAAAGTAGTCTCTGTACTACTTTTTGCGATTTCAGTCTGCGATTTACATTGACATCTGTGCAGAAACCTGCACAGATGTCTCTGAAATCGCGGTTGAAATCGAGACTGCCGGGCGGGAGTGAAATCGTGCGAGTTCAGCTGAACTCGCACAGCTTCACTCCCGCAGCCCAGTGTGAACCAGGGCTGAGAGTGGGTTTACATCCACTTTAATTGAACAAGCTGAAGTTAGAAGCTGATTGGCCACCATGCACAGCTGCACCAGAAGTTGGACTCTCCAGTTTTATCAAATCAACCTCAATGTTGTGAGTGGGCTGTGCAGCGCTCTTTTGGCACAAACACAAAGTTGCATATATGTGGCCCCACAAAAGAAGACACTGTGAGGTCACATATATGATTGTCTGCGCTTGTGGGAAAGAGTTCATATTCCTGCAGTTTAAAAAAAAAAATATCTTTTAGAATCCCTCTCCTATGCATCTGCCTGCTTTTGGTTTACATTTTGTTTGTTTTTTAATTCTATTTTATTAAAGGATCAGTAAAGGATTTTTTTTTTTAATGCTAAATAGCTTGCTTTACCTTATAGCAGTCCTGCTTTCATGTCCTCCATGTCTGTTTTTGCTTAGAAGTTGCTGTAATCCCTTGCTGAACTCCACACTTCCTGCTTGTCTGGCTTCTTATGAAAAAACTAATAGTAGCTTTTCATGTGGTCCATGATCAAGAAGATGTGATTACTATGGGCCAGATTCAGGTAGGAGAGCGGATCTTTATTCTGGAGTAACGTTCGTCATTTACGTTACTCCGGCAAAACTTTAGGAGCAAGTACTGTATTCACTAAGCACTTGCTCCTAAAGTTGCAGCGGCGTAGCGAAAATGAGCCGGCGGAATTCAAATTGGGCGGGTAGGGGGTGTGTATTATTTAAACTAGGCGCGATCCCACGGCGAACGTACTGCGCATGCGTCGACTGTCAGTGCAAATTCTGTCAGTGAACGTCAATGACGTCAATCCCCATTCACGGACGTTTTACGCAAACGACGTTAAACTTTTTCAATTTGACGCGATCACGACGGCCATACTTAACATAGGATACTCCACCTAGGGGGCATGTTTTTCTTTACCCCGCGTATCGCTTACGGAAACGTCGGAAAGTCAATGCGTCGGGCCCGCGTACGATCGTGAATTGCCGTCTCTCGCTGGTTTACATATTCTTGGCGTAAATCAGCGGGAACGCCCCGAGCGCCCATTTTAAAATTGCAGTTCCGATACGACGGCGAAATACAATTTCGCCGCTCGTATCTGAACTCAAACCCGGCGTATCTTGTTTTCTGCATACAGAAAACAGATAAGCCGGCTCAAAGTGTGAGTTATGTAGGCGAATCACTGATACTCCAGCCTAACTCTACCTGAATCTGGCCCTATGTGTCTAAAACTCCTCAGAACCAATCAGATTCAAACTGAAACTAGTCTAAAAACTAAACTAAACTGCAAGCACATTATATGATTGATTTTTATCTATTTTTAATCATTTTTAAAAGGAATCGGTTAACTATTATGGGCCAGATCCACAAAGCATTACGGCGGCGTATCTCCAGATACGCCGCCGTAATTTCAAATTCCCGCCGGCGTATCTTTGTTTTGTATTCACAAAACAAGATACGCCGGAATTACGATAAGATACGACTGGCGTAATGTTATTACACCGTCGTATCTTAGGCCCCGTACACACGACCGAGCTTCTCAGCAGAATCCAGCGAGAAGCTCGCTGGGAGCATATTCTGGCAAGAAGCTCGATCGTGTGTACACTTCCGACTAGCGTCCCGTCGGGAAGCTAGTCGAGCCAAAAAAGAGAGCACGCTCTCCTTTTCCTCGTTGTTCAATGAGGACTTTGGCTCGACCAGCTTTTTCGACCGCTCATCGGGAACCTCGTCGGGCGGAACGATGGGTTTAGCCCGACGAGGTTCTCGTACGTGTGTACGCAGCCTTAGTTGCATACTTACGCTGGACGCTAGGGGCGCTTCCGTTGTGTGTCCGCGTAAAATATGCAAATGAGCTAGATACGCCGATTCACGAACGTACGTACGGCCGGCGCAGTGTTTTTACGTCGTTTGCGTAAGCGTCGGTCCGGCGAAAAGTTACCCCTGCTGTATAGAGGTGTACGTAGTGTTAAGTATGGACGTCGGGCCAGCGTAGATTTTTCTGTCGTTCACGTCGTTTGCGTAAACCGTTCGCGAATAGGGATTTGCGTAGGTTACGTTCACGTCGTTTTCATTGATGTTTTGCGACGTGATTTCGCGCATGCGCACTGGGATATGTCCACGGACGGCGCATGAGCCGTTCAAAAAAACGTCAAATACGTGGGATCATGTTGATTTACATGACATCACGCCCACAGCGACCTTATTTGAATTGCGCGGCCTTACGCCGCAACACTTACACTACGCCGCCGTAAGTTACAGCAGAAAGTGTTATGCCGCGTACACACGGTCGTTTTTTGCGATGAAAAAAAACGACGTTTTGCCCACACACGATCAATTTAAATGACGTTTTAAAAAACGTCGTTTTATTTCATCGCAAAAAACGACCGTGTGTACGCGGCATTAGTGGATAAGGATACGCCGCTGTAACTTACAGCGGCGTAGTGTAACTGGGATAGGCTACGCCAGCGCCAGCCCTTTGTGGATCTGGCCCTATGTCTCTATACCCTGTAAACAGTCATTTCAGCAAAAAAAAAGAAAAAATTTCCTTTAGTTCAACACAAATCTACAAAGTCCCTCTACAAAAGGAAAAGCAACAAAAATTGTTTTACATTTTAGTGTCATGGAGATTAGTAACCAGTTCCAAGTTCCTTTTGTCATGGGATGATGTCTTCATGTTAGTTGTCATGGTATTTATATAAACAAACAGTAACAGGTCAGAAAAAAAAAAGCAGCTTGCAAAAACAATTAGATAAATTGTAGACAAAAAAATATATAAATCTACATTGCCGCGGTAAAAACTTCAAGCAAAAATCGTCACTCAAACATAGAAAATAGGAATTTTAGTACCAAACAAGTTTAAATGTGTGAATAGTGTGATGAAAAGTATCCGATTGACTGGATGCTCTCAACACCAAAGTGTAGCACCACTTTGATTCTTTATATAAAAAGAGTCGAACAACGTTGTGTGTCATTATCCAATCTGTTGGGGAACATGTGCCGCCTTCAGGTCCCAACATATGATCACCAAAACATCTCATCCAATAAAGCAAGATGTTCAGTCATGGCATACAAAGAGGATCGGTAAGGCCCATGGGCGTCCGCTCATAGGAGTAAGGGGGGGCCAGTGACCCCCCCTGGAATTGGCAAGGGTCTGCCATGCTTGCATCTGTAGCTGTGCTGACTCTCTGTGTTTGTGTAAGTCGGCTCCACAGCTGTTGCAAGATCAGTGTCACTGAGTTACAGAGCTCTTTACTGCCACCTCTGGCTGCTTCCTGTATGTGCGCCCTCGTGTTTGCTTTGCTGCCTGTAATGTATTTTCAAAGTGACATGTGGAAACAGGACTTGGGAGAAGGAAGACCACCGTGACCTTACAAGTGGGGACTGTGAGCACAAGTTAAGGGAGAAGGCTTTATGGGATAATGACTAAGCCCCTGCCCTTCATGACATTGTCAAAGAAGCGGAGCATAGGTGACCGTAAAATTATGCCCCCCCCCTGGACTCGGAAGTAGGGAGTTCCTGCACCTATACTCTGAGGAAAAAAATCCCTGGTAAGGCCAACATAGTTTAAAACTGCATACAAAATGTATTAAACAAATGCGAGCCACCCACATTGATGCGTTTTTTTTCACACGTTTAAAAAATTATTTTATGCCTGGAATACATAAAGCCACCAAACCTTATATATTTTTATGAAAGCAGACAACCAATAGAATAAAATAGTGGTAGTTCCAATTTTTTTTTATGACACACAATAATACCACAAAGGTCTAGGACACACATCATTTCAGTAAAAAAACACTCTTATTAGTGTCCACCTGTGTTGTAGGAGGAGTCCTTTTAGTGCTCCCATATAGAGGAGTGTATTTCTCCCATGGTTCAGAGAAGCATGATCTTCCATTCTATGATGTAGTAGTGGGCTTAGCACTATTTGGCCATATGGTGTAACTAAATCCCCATCGTTTCTGAATATGATCAGGTTTTTAAATAGCCTCGCAGCAGTTAAATGTAATTTTTATATATGTGCGCTATAATCTTTTTTTCCTGTTGCTTCTCCTCCCCCCAGCTCTTACGCCACTAAGAACAGAGGCAACCAGTGGTGGCCTGTCAATAGAGGGAGCTCAGGCTACACCCACCCCCCCCCCCCTAAGCTGGACGTGGAAGGAAAAAAAGGGTCCCTTTAGGAGTGTCCAGTCACCGGACACTGCGTCATCTACTAGAAGCCTGAAGCTGAAAGCTTCAGTGGGAGTGTAAAGAGTGCGCTGGCTATGCGTCCTGTTTACACTCCCAGTCCCACTCTACGTCCATTCATTCCACCCTGTTGCACCTGCTTGGTGGGTGCGGAGGACGGTGGGTGGGGCTTATCACGGAACCGTCGCGTCCGGTTTCCCCACCACTCAGACAGCTCGGCCTGACGAAACGGACGGGTCAGCTAATAACTTAGCTAAGCAGCACCGATCCGTCCACCCGCGGGCCTCAGCTGGTCTGGACATTGATTGTGTCGGTGACACTAATTTGTTGGGAATAGTGAGGCTGCATTTTAGTGGGCACAGTAACGCTGAATGATGGGCACAGTAACGTTGGCTGATGGGCACAGTGACAGTGAGGCTGATGGGCACAGTGGCTGCAATAGATGGGCACAGTGACTGCAATAGATAGGCAGAGTGACTGCAATAAATGGGCACAGTGACTGCAATTGATGGGCTCAGTGAGGCTACAATTGATGGGTACAGTGGCTGCAATTGATGGGCATAGTGAGGCTACAATTGATGGGCACAGTGACTGCAATTGATGGGCACAGTGAGGCTGCAATTGATGGGCACAGTGAGGCTGCAATTGATGGGCACAGTGACTGCAATTAACCACTTTCCCACCGCGCCATAAGCATTTTACTGCTACGGCGCGGCGGGGTTATCTTGGGACGACGTCCCTGGGACGTCGTCCTTCACTTTCGCGATTGCGCGTCCCCTGGGACGCGCTCGCGAAAGTGTCTGTGCTCGCCAGGTCTAGAAGACCCGGCGCATCACGGATCACGGTAAATTGCCGCTGATTGCGGCCGTTTACCACGTGATCGCGCCGTCAAATGACGGCGCGATCACTTGTAAACAAACCGGCGTCATTTGATGACGCCGGTTCCTCCCTCTCCTCCCTCTCCTCTCTGTACTGTTCGGTACAGTGTGCGAGGAGAGGGGGGGGAGCGGGGTGTCAGCAGCTGAGCTGTGGCTGGATCTGTGACAAATGCAGTCACAGATCCAGCCATCCCTCAAAACATCCCAGCTCTGCACTCCCCCCAGTACCCAGCAATCCCCCCAGTACCCAGCAACCCCCCCAGTACCCAGCAACCCCCCAGTACCCAGCAATCCCCCCAGTACCCAACAATACCCCCAGTACTCAACAATACCCCAGTACTCAACAATACCCCAATACCCCAGTACTCGGCAATACCCCAATACTCGGCAATACCCCAATACTCGGCAATACCCCAGTACTCGGCAATACCCCAATACTCGGCAATACCCCAATACTCGGCAATACCCCAGTACTCGCAATACCCCAGTACTCGGCAATACCCCAATACCCTGCATGATACTTTGCAATACCCCAATACTCTGCAATACCGCCTATGGGGATTTTTAAGTAGCGAAGTTTGGCGCCATTCCACGAGTGTGCGCAATTTTGAAGTGTGACATGTTGGGTATCTATTTACTCGGCGTAACTTCATCTTTCACATTATGAAAAAAAATTGGGCTAACTTTACTGTTTTGTTTTGTTTTAAGCACAAAACAGTTTTTAAAAAAACACACGTTCAATAAATTTCTGCGAAAATACCGTGCGAGATAAAAAGTTGTAACGGCCGCCATTGTATTCTCTAGGGTCTTTGCTAAAAAAGCATATATAATGTTTTGGGGTTCTATGTAATTTTCTAGCAAATAAATGATGATTTTTCCATGTAGGAGAGAAATGTCAGAATTGGTCTGGGTGTTCCAGAACGCCTGATGGCGCTCCCTGCATGTTGGGCCTCTGTATGTGGCGACGCTGTGTAAAAGTCCCACACATGGGGTATCGCCATACTCGGGAGGAATAGCAGAATGTGTTTTGGGGTGTAATTTGTGGTATGCATATGCTGTGTGTGAGAAATAACCCACTAATATGACAGAAACAATTTTTTTTTTTTTTTTTTTACAGAATTTTCAGTCGTTTTTCTTTTATAGCGCAAAAAATAAAAAACCCAGAAGTGATCAAATACCACCAAAAGAAAGCTCTATTTGTGTGAAAAAAATGACAAAAATTTCAAATGGGTAGAATGTTGTATGACTGAGTAATAGTCATTTAAATTGTGAGAGCACCGAAAGCTGAAAATTGGTCTGGTTAGGAAGGGGGTTTAAGTGCCCAGTGGTCAAGTGGTTAATGGGCACAGTGACTAAAATTGATGGGCACCGTGAGGCTACAGTTAATGGGTACAGTGGCTGCAATTGATGGACACAGTGAGGCTACAATTGATGGGCACAAGAGGCTGCAATTGATGGGCACAATGAGGCTGCAATTGATGGGCACAGTGAGGCTGCAATTGAAGGGCACAGGGAGGTTGCAATTGAAGGGCACAGGGAGGTTTCAATTGATGTTTTTTTGTTTGTGCCCCACCCCCCCCTACCAAAAAAATAAAAATAAATGAGCACCAGCCGCCATTGGAGGCAACAGAGGGAATGTGATCACTTTTAAAAAATATATATTATTTGTTTTTTATATCTATACACAAATATTTGCCTTTCATTTCAATTTTAAACTAAATGGGTTGTTTTACAAGGTGATTATTTACAATCACTTTAAGTTGGTGCAAGATTTCATAGGGAGTAAATCCCATTATTACTTCAATGTTGTTTCAGAAAATTGCTTTAAAGCAAGTAATAAGGAGGCTGCAACTGATTAAAGGATTATGTAGACCGGTATGGATTTCCTGTGCTTGACATGTTTGTACTGCACATCAAAGGCACTGCGCATTAGGGAAGCCCAGTCATTTTTAATGGGTTGACAGTACAATTCATGTAAAACTAGACATGTACCTTTTATTCAACAAAGCACAGCACAAGAAATGTAGATTATAATGCACTGCAGTGAGAGTGTGCTTTGCTGCCTATTGTAAAATATGTTAGGGTGCCATTGAAAATCATGCATTAAATCTTTTCTATGGTATTAATGCACTTTACATACATAACACAAAACTGGTAATCGGTCTTATGCCGCGTACACACGGTCGTTTTTTGCGATGAAAAAAAAACGACGTTTTTTAAAACGTCATTTAAATTGATCGTGTGTGGGCAAAACTTCGTTTTTTGTCTTCAAAAAAACGACCAAAAAAAAATTCCAACATGCTTGAATTTTTTGTGTCGTTTTTCAAAACGTCATTTTTTTGTTTCACAAAAAGTCACCGTGTGTAGCAAAAACGTCGTTCAAAACGACGTTTTTCAACCCGCGCATGCCCAGAAGCTAGTTATGAAGCGAGCTTCAATGGAAGAGTGGTGAACGTAACCTCGCTTTTTGTGAAAAAACGATGGTGTGTATGCAAAATTGTCTTTGAAAAGTGACGTTTCAAAAACGTCGTTTTTTACTTCACAGAAAACGTCGTTTTTTTCATCACAAAAAATGATCGTGTGTACGCGGCATAAGGTTCGGAGGCAAAAAAACTTTTGGTTTGCGTTTCTGATTCAAGCTTACTGGCAGAAAAAAAACCCTCTCCTAAACCCCTCTAAACTTTGTAAAAAAAACTATTTATATTAACTTTTTTTTTTTTTTATGCCCAGTGTGCATGGAACCTTAATAACACTTTAATACCCCTTGGCGCCGAGGTAACACCTGGTCATCGAGCAGTCAAATCTTCCGGGGCTGAAGCGGTTAAAATGAACCTGTTGCAAGTGGTTGTAAACCCTCCAATACAAGTTCATCTCTTAGTAATGTAGATAGCACTACCTGTTAAAGTTTACTCTCTGCTAAAGTTTACTCACTGTTAAAGTTCACTCACCGTTTTCGTTCCATGTAAATTGTCCTGCAATGTAAAGTGACGTCATGGGCGATTACGCAGTAGGTATTTTCATTAACGGCACATTACGTGTGCCATTTTTATCTCCATTGCATGCCGGGTCATTAGTATTGACAAGCTTCCTCTTTGAACAGCACAGAGGGAAGTCATGTGATACTGCCTCGATAGTGCTTTACCTTTCGCTATGGTTTATCTCTGTTGCCATAGTAACAGCAATCGAGATAGAGGCCTGTTTCGGCGATACAGCGCATGCGCAAGATTTCCAAAGGGAAACCTAGTAAGGGCGGAAATGACAACCATAATAGATTCACGAAACAGTAGAAGGAATGATGCGGCCAATACCTGGAAATGGAGATTTTAATAAAAGCGCTGAAAAAGGTACTGTATATACTCGAGTATAAGCCAACCCGAATATAAGCCGAGGCACCTAATTTTACCACAAAAAACTGGGAAAACCTATTGACTCGAGCATAAGCCTAGGGTGTCCATCTGCATGCCTCACTGTGCCTCACTGTGCCCATGACTAGACTGACTTTTAACATAGGAATCTATGGAAGGGGTGCCTGGCTTTGAAAAATCGGTGCTCCCCGGCCGTATGTCTTCCAGACAACAAACTTTGCACACTTGTAGAGGAGAAATGGGGCTACATGTGTGCTAAGTTTTGGGTCCAGGGGACATATGACTGACCGGTCCAGGGTCCCCAAAGGCACCAGAGAAATTACCATTTAACATGGGAGTCTATGGAAGGGGTGCCCAGATTTGAAAAATTGGTGTTCCCCGGCCAAAAAACTTTGCACACTTGTAGAAGAAGAGAGGGGCTACATATGTGCCAAGTTCAGCCAGTACCGAGTCCCCAAAGTCCGGGAGATCAGGCACAAAAAGGTGAGCATAAAAATGTGCTGAAAAACTTGGCTTAAATGCAGTCCCGGATTTCCCACAAGGCCACCAAGGCCAGGCCTCGGGGCGGCAGGGTGCCAAGGGGCGGCAGTGGCATGGAGTCCCCCGATGGCTGTAACATACAGTTAAGGGCGGTAAGTTTCTGTGTGGGGGAAGCCCCGCTCGCTCGTTGTCGATGTTGCCAAAATCACTTGTCAAATGTGTGCTGCTGTCCGTCCTCCCCTACCCCTACATACCTCTCTCTGGTTGCTCTGCCTTCGAGACTCCTCCCCCCAGCCGCCGAGTCTGTCTCCTGTCCCTGCCTCCGATGTGCACAGTGAGAGGGGAGAGCTGTGCTCTTCCCATCTCAGCTGGGACAGGAGTTCTAGCACAGTGCTAGGACTCCTGTTTTGGAGGTGACAGGGTCAATAAAGAGAACCTGTCACCTCCAATTGCTATCGCACAGGTAATTGTTTTCTCCTGTGTGATAGCAATAAAGTTAAGTGAATTTTTTTTTATAAAAATAATAATAATTAATTTAAAAAGTAAAGAGTAAGACAAATAGTATTCAAAATAATAAGAAAATTACACAAAAATAAAAACAAGTAAACGTCAAGCTACAAAAAATAAATAAAAAAAAAGTGCTAAAAAAGTAAAAAAAAAAAAAAGTAACAAAAAATATTTGAACTAACCGTGTCGCCCCTGTCCCCTCCGGTTGCCATTCTGCGTTGATTGGGGGGGGGGGGGGTGATTCGGTTGGCGGGGAGGGGGCGCATTGTGGAATCTGGCCTTGGGGCGGCAGGGAGAGCAAATCCGGCCCTGCTTATACGCAAGTATATACGGTACTTACAGACCTCGTTTTATGTGGATTTTAATGTATGATACTTCGTAATTAGCTATTTTTGAATATTGAAAAAATAAAAAAAATCGCCCGGGGTTTACTTCCTTTTTAATGGTAATTTAATTTATCTAGTTAGCATGTTTTCCTTCCATTCAGATTAGGCTTGCTGCCTTTATATTTTATATACACACATATTTATATATGCTGCTTGTGTTCTTCTAACTTATTCCTTGGGGGACAATACTTTGCGTAAAAAGAAAGCTTACAGGTTTTGATCTTATCCAAAGGTCAAGATGTTCTTCTCTTATTCTGAAAGACACATACTGTATTTCACAAGAACAAGGACAGCAGTCTTCCTCCCCACCTTTAGTTCTGTGGAATTTTAAGTTGAGTATTGAACTTTGGCCAACTATGTCTAGTAGCAAATTCATTTTAACCGCTTAAAGACCACCCTGCATACATATACTGCGTTAAAAATATCGCTATTAAAACACTCATAAAATGCTCTCCGTGCATCTCAATGGACACTTTCCCAATGAGTCCTGCAAGCAGCATCTTTGGAACAGCTTTTGGGCGCTAAACAAAGAAAACGCTCCAAAAACGCCACTCTCTATTGAAATGAATTGAAATCGCTGTAAAAAAGGCCTTACCCTTTCAAACTGAGGCACTGCAAAAACGCCCTAAATCGTTAGGGTCTTAGTGGTGCTTTACCAGCACATTGGGATTGCAGATGAGGCTTCGCTTGAAAAACACTTGAATAACGCTCGAAAAAACTTCCAAGTGTGAAAGGGGCCTTGAGAGCAAAATCACGTACCTTTACGTGATTTCCTCTTCTGAGTCTGGGGAACCAGTGCGTGTGCCGCCGACCTGAAGTCCACTGGGACCCGTTGATTGTTCCCGAGGCAGACAGAATGCCTGTAAACAAGGCAGATCGCCGTTCTATGACAGGAGAAGACATAGATCCTTTGTTTCTGCTAAGCAATGCGGCGTACAGATGATCGGAAATTCCGACAACAAAACCATGGATTTTTTTCCAACTGATGTTAGCTCAAACTTGTCTTGCATACACATGGTCGCACAAATGTACAACACGTACGCACTATTAAAGAGAAGTTCAATACCAGTTGTGTTTTCAGCCTCATGCTTTTCAGTTCGTTACAGTGTGATGAATGTGCCATCTCCTTTACGAACGCTAGTTTTATACGAACGACGCTTCCGTCTCATACTTGTTTCAGAGCATGCGTGGAATTTTGTGCGTCAGAATTGTCCACACACGAGCGGAATTTCCAAAAACTGATTTTGTTGTTGGAAAATTTAAGAACAAGCTCTCAAATTTTTTTGCTCTCAGAATTTCCGACAAAAATCTCCTATCGAACATTTGTTGTCGGAAATTCTGACCGTGTGTACGCGGCATTACAGTTAGAAAGCACCCTCTAGGCACAGAGTTAGCCCTTTGATCGCCCCTGATGTTAACCCTTTCCCAGCCAGTGTGTTTAGTATAGTTACAGTACGTATTTCTTAGCACTGATCACCATATTGGTGTCGCTGGTCCACAGAAAAGTGTCAAACGTGTCAGTTAGGCCTTTTGCACACAGCAGCTTTAACCACTTAAGGACCACCGCATGTACATTTACGTCGGCAGAATGGCACGGACAGGCACATCAACCCACCTGTACGTGGCTGCCTTGACTTGGGTCGGGGGTCCGATCAGGACCCCCCCCGGTACATGCGACGGTCCCGGTGGCTGTAGGAGTGATCTGTGCTGAGGGGGTGGCTGTTCGTTTTTGTCTGCCCCCTCCGGATCGCTCCCAGCCAATGCGCGCGCTCCCCTGCAGTGTCACTTCCTCCTCCTGTGTAAACACAGGAATAGGGAAGTGATCTCTGCTCTTGGCGGGTTTTTCAACCGCCGCTGAGTTGAGATCACATCACATAGTAAGTCTGCACAACACTACACTGACACCAGTACACGCAGGCACATTAACCCCTTGCGATCACCCCCCCCCCCCCACCCCCCTGTCACAGTGTCACTGAATGCAGTGATCATATATGTACTGATCACTGCATTTAGTGTCAGTGTGACAAGCAGTTAGTGTTAGGTCCAGGGTAGCCCCCGTACCCCCCCTAATAAAGTTTTAACCCCTTGATCACCGCCCTAGTTAACCCTTTCATTCCCTATTGCCAGTGTCACTAAGCTATCATTTTTCTGATCGCTGTATTAGTGTCGCTGTTCCCGCTAGGTAGCTATTTTTTTTTATTGTGATTTTTTACTAAAGACATGTGGCTAAATAAATTTTGGCCTAAATGTTTGACTAAAATTTAGTTTATTTGATTTTTCTTATAACAAAAAGTAAAAAATATTGATTTTTTTTCAAAAATGTCGCTCTCTTTTTGTATATAGCGCAAAAAATAAAAATCGCAGAGGCGATCAAATACCACCAAAAGAAAGCTCTATTTGTGGGAAGAAAAGGACACGTCGCACGACCGCGCAATTGTCTGGTAAAGCGACGCAGTGCCGAATTGTAAAAACCCCTTGGGTCATTTAGCAGCATATTGGTCCGGTCCTTAAGTGGTTAAAAAGCTCAGTACAGCTTTTTTTTTTCTTTTTTTTTTTTATGGAGCTCAGCTCAGTAATTGTAATGTGCCTATGCACTCAGGCATGCATACAAGTGCCCTCCATTGTCAGACACTCAGTATAATCACGCCTGATCAAAGATCTGGCCAATAACACTGAACCAAGCGCACAAATGGAAAGAGTAAAGACAAAAAATATTTTGTCTCTAAAAAATAAATATAATGAAATAAATAAAATAAAATAAAAACGACAGCAGTGTAAGCAGCTGTTATAAAATAAAATGTATGTTAGAGGTTATGTACAAAAAAATTTATGATACAAATGTACCATTAATCATAAGCACATTAACAGCGCTAAAGTCAGGTTCATACAGATCTCAGAACTTGAAAATATGAATAAACATATCCTGCTTCAAAGAACCATTTTGTAGTACAGAAAAATGCATATAAACGCATGCAAATCTTAAAATCAAGGGCCCAGATTCAGAGAGAATTAGATTCTCGTAGCGTATCAGAAATACACTACGCTGCCGTTTTTTACCTGGCTCTACGTGGAATCCAGGTAGATTTTGTCCAGTAAACGACGGCGGCGTAGTGTATTTCTCCCGTCGCAATCCATCTAGACGAGTAGGGGGCGTGAAGCATTTAAAATAGGTGCGTTCCCGCGGCGATCGAACTGCGCATGCTCCGTTCGCAAATTTCCCGCCGTGCATTGCGCGAAAACACGTTGTTACGTCATTCGTTGTTTGAGTAGCGTCGTTTACGGACAATCCTAGTCCTGAACGAGTTACGTAAAAAATAAAAATAAAAAAACAAATTTGACGCGTGAACGACGGCCATACTTAACATGGGCTACGTACCGTTAGACCAGCAAAAAGCTGGTCTAACAGTACGTAAAAAAAAATAGACGAAAGCGATTGCGAAGACCACTCGTATCTTCGTGGATCGCCGTAAAAACACATTTGCATATCCCGACGCATCAAAACGACGCAAACTCCTCCCAGCGGCCGCAAAAATAATGCAGCGTAGATCCGAAGGCTTACGAAGACGTAAGCCTCTCGGATCGAAGCCCGAAGCCGCCGTATCATGGTTTGAGGATTCAAACTAGTGATACGGCGCGCGAAATTTGAAATTACTCCTGTCTAACACCAGTTAGACAGGCGGAATTGCTTTATGAATCTGGGCCACAAGCTGTATTTTAATCTTAGTAATACACAAGCTTCCGCTAATGTGAAACCAAGTATCAAAAACCCAGGTGCTCAATGACACTAGAAAAGTGTATATACTACAACAAATACATAGGCAATTAAATATAAATAAAGTAATATGCCATTTATAAAATAAGATGGAAAAAGGATAATAATAATAACTAAAGTCCTTCAGTAAGTCCTATAAATCAAGGTTTGGAGAGCACTTAATTATATAGGTTCTGCCGTTAGGCTTGCATTAATAAATAGACAAAAGTTTTTTGCCTCGACGGGATCCCCCAAGAGGACCTCACTCACCAGATAGACGAGTAAGATGTGCAGTCAAAACACTTGCTGTCTCACACTTGTGTAATGTGGCTGGAAGGCTCCTCACAGTCTCCACTCATCACTGGCCAGTGTTTAATATGTTGATCCTCCCATAGGTGGATAGTCATGTAAGGAGAGAAAAGGGACTCCACATAGTATAAAACTGTATTTATTCAACATGGGCTCTCTTCAAAATTACACTTACAGAAATGAGGTTTAAAATCAGCGCTTAAAAACTAATCTGAACGGCTCTCACTGTGCTGTCTGACGGGGGGATTCCTCCTCCTGACGCCGTGAGTCCCGGGATGTTGCTCGCTCGATTGGTTAGATAGATCACGTGACCTGGCATGACGCGTTTCGTGATTGGACAGAAGTCCAGGAACGTCTTCAGAGGGCGTCCATTGTTCAGTCAAAAATAAATAAATAGAAAAATCTGCATTTTTGGTCTGTTATTTACGACTCATGCATGCAAATGCGCACAAGTGTGCACAAATGTCCATTTGTAGATTGTACAGAACGAGAATAGATTTGCGCAAAATTGCGTGAACGCACATACTCGAAAATGTGTGACTGGCCAGTGATAGACATTTATGGGGGGGTTGGAAATTAAGACATGGTCCAACATTACTCTGAGTCCCGAAGCTTTGCCTGTCGAATGGCCTTGTGAATCGGCCCTAAGTGCCGGGCTTTGAACGCTGTACTGTGAATTCTAGTGCGTACGAACGCACATACCTGTTAGCAAGATACATGGGAGTGCCATTAAGAATAATAGAATTTTTGTGCCTTGTGGGAGAGCACGTGATGTTCTGTATGTTCCCACGACACTTGTGTGAAGAATGCCTCCAGGAATTTTTATTTTTAGCTGCTGCAAATTTGAGGTGCCAAATATCTACATTCTTGTATACATATTATAAGGTAACAGCCCAGGCATATGGGGTAAAGCAGGTCAAAGAAAAACGAAACTGTTCTTGTCAGTAAACAAAAAGACTTGAAAACATAAAAGATTTCTTGTTAACCACTTCCTTACCGGGAACTTAACTCCCCTCCTGCCCAGACCGATTTTCAGCTTTCAGCGCTGATGCATTTTGAATGACAATTTATATCATTTTTTTCACACAAATGGGGCTTTCTTTTGGTGGCTAACCAGCATCAACCATAACACTTATATGGTGATCACTGGTGAAAGGGTTAACTAGGGGGTAATCAGGGGGTTAAAACCTTTATTAGGTAATATATGGGGGTACCTGACGCTTTATAAAAACCTGGCGGCGAATCTAAATAACGAAATAACTAACTGGCTAACCAGCATCACCTGTGACACTTGTACGGTGATCACTGGTGAAAGGGTTAACTCTAGGGGCAATCAGGGGTTAAAACCTTTATTAGAAAATGTATGGGGGTACAGAACACTATAAAAACCTGGCGGCGAACCTCAAAAAATAACTAGCTACCTAGCGGCACTAGCGACACTAATACAGCGATCAGAAAAACTTAGTGACGCTGGCAATAGGGAGGTGATAGGGTTAACTCTAGGGGCAATCAGGGGTTAAAACCTTTATTAGAAAATGTATGGGGGTACCTAATAAAGGTAAAGGTTTTAACCCCTGATTGCCCCTAGAGTTAACCCTTTCACCCCCTATTGCCAGTGTCACTAAGCGATCGTTTTTCTGATCGCTGTATTAGTGTAGCTAGTGCCGCTAGGTAGCCAGTTATTTTTTGAGGTTCGCCGCCATGTTTTTATAGCATTAGGTACCCCCATAAATTTTCTAATGCTATAAAAACATGGCGGCGAACCTCAAAAAATAACTAGCTACCTAGTGGCACGAGCGGCACTAATACAGCAATCAGAAAAACGATCGCTTAGTGACGCTGGCAAAAGGGGGGGGTGAAAGGGTTAACTAGGGGGTGATCAAGGAGTTAAAACCTTTATTGGGGGGGTAGGGGGCTACCCTGGACCTAACACTAACTGCCTGTCACACTGACACTAAATGCAGTGACCAGTAAATAAATGATCACTGCTATTTAGTGACACTGTGACAGGGGGCTGGGGGGGGGGTGATCGGGGGGGGGGGGGGATTTGTGTGCCTATGTGTACAGGTGTCAGTGTAGTGCTTGTGTACTCACTGTTGTGATGTCTCCTCTCCTCCGCCGGACGAAAATACCGGTGGGAGGAGCGGTGGCATCACTTCCTCCTCTGCCTGTGTTTACAGTGCAGGCAGAGGAGGGCGGAGGAGGAAGACGATTGGCTGGGAGCGATTCGGAGGGGGCGGACAAAAACAAACAGCCGCCCCCTCATCCCGTATCGCTCCTGAAGCTACGGAGACCGCCGCAAGTACCGAGGGGGGGCCCGATCGGACCCCCGACCCACGTCTAGGCAGGGACGTACAGGTACGCCAATGTGCCTGTACATGCCATTCTGCCGACGTATATGTACATGCGGCGGTCCTTAAGGGGTTAAAGTGCGTGTAAAGGCGGGTGTCCCAATACTTTTGGCAATAGACAGCTAGATTCACGGACCTTGGCGCATCTTTCTGCCGGCGTAGCGTATCTTCTTTACGCTACGCCGGCACAACGTTGAGAGGCACGTATGGTATTCACAAAGCAAATGCTCTCAACGTTGCGCCGGCGTAGCGTATAGTTGTCGGCGTAAGTCAAAGTAGCTGGAAGTGGGCGTGTAACATTTAAATGAAGCGTGAGCCTATGCAAATGATGGGCTGAGCTTCAAAAAACTAACTGCGCATGCGTCGTATCTTGGACGCATCCCAGTGCGCATGCTCACAGTCACGTCGAAATAACTGGCTAAGATACGTCAATACACTGCCTACGACATGATTGAGTGAGAAACTTATATAGCGCAACACATGCGAACTGAAACGCCTCTGGGCACACTAGTAACCATTCCCTAAGTAAACTTTGCCTTCAGAAGAGATGGGTTTTGATTTTTCCTCTGAAGGCTAGGTAATTCTCCTCCAAATCGGATGCTGGTTGGTAAAGCGTTTCATAGTCTGGGACCTTGGACTACAAAACGTTGTTCTCCTTTGGACTTGTATCTGGCTTTGGGTATCTGGAGTAGATTTTGGTTGGTGGATCGCAGAACGCGATTGGAGTTGTGAGATTTTATCTTTTCGCATAGATATTGGGGGGCATTTCCTTGAACACACTTATGCGTCAGACAGAGTGCCTTGAAAGTGATTCTGTCTTTTACTGGTAACACAGGGTCTGCAGGTGAGTCATCTGTACACAACAATAGGTCAGAGCTGGGCAGCATTAGTAGCAGCACTTTACACTGAGATATCAGGACACAGCACAGGACTAAAACTTCAAGGGACAAGGGAATTTAAACTGGGATAGTTGGCAAATATGAGGCAGCTGCTTTGGGCCCCACAACAATGACAGGGCCCAGTGCAGCTTCCCCTCTTGCCCTGCCTTAAAAACGGCCCTCTATTAAAGCCTATGACTGTAATCAGGTGCTTAAAAAATAAATAAAAAAACCCGGCCGATGTAATTCATGCACCTGGTGCCCTGAAAGGGGCTGGACACATGAATAGGGGGTGGCTGCGGTGGCCATGGAGAGATTGATGCTATGCATCTATGAAAGATGAAATTAAGGCCTCTTGCACAGGATACTCCTGTTTGAGTATCTACTTTTTCTGGATTTTTTTTGTATGTATTTGGGTGCATTTTCTCATGCAAATGTGTGAAAACTTATTCTCGCATTCTTCTTCTGCACAATATGTAAATTGATGTGCATTTGCGCGTATTTGCGTACATGAGGCGTAAGTTAAACCAAAAAAGTGTATTTTTCTAAAAAAATGATTTTATAATAAAGAATACACACCGCTTGTTTACGCGCCTGTGTAACACATTACAATGAATGGACTGTATTTTAGCTTAGTAAAAAAAAAAAAAGAAGAAAGCTGTACTAAGCTTTTTCAAGCAAGAGGCCGAAATCAAATGTATGAAAGGCCCAGGCCCGGGAACAGTAAGGCTGGGGAGAAAAGTGCAAGACGATGCTGGAAGTCCTCCATCCAGGAAATGAGGCAGGCTATATAATATGGACTGCCCAGACTATAATTGTTGTAACTGCAGCCTCATGCAGTAATGAATCAGATCCGCATGAGCTTAATATGGTATGACATTACTGCCATCTAGTGTGTATTATTGGTATTGTAATTAATTTCAAGTTTTGTATGAAGGATACATTTGTTTGGTAAGTTGCCAAAAATAATTTAGATAAGTCTTTTGTCTTGGCTTTTTTTTGGCCAGTGGACAATAATCTAATGTCTGTGGAGCAGACCCTGCCAGTCCTGAATTACAATTTTAACCCCTTAAGGACCGCCACATGTACATTTACATCGGCAGAATGGCACAGACAGGCACATTAACGTATATATACGATGCTGCCTAGACGTGGGTCGGGGGTCCAATCGGGTCCCCCCCCCCCGGTACATGCGACGGTCCCCGTGGCTGTACGATCGATCCGTGCTGAGGGGGCGGCTGTTCGTTTTTGTCCGCCCCCTCCGGATCGCTCCCAGCCAATGCGCGCGCTCGCCCTGCAGTGCACTTCCTCCTCCTGTGTAAACACAGGAAGAGGGAAGTGATGTGATCTCTGCTCTCGGCGTTTTTTTCAACCGCCGCTGAGGAGAGATCACATCACATAGTAAGTCTGCACAACACTACACAGACACATAGGCACATTTTACTTTTTTGCTCTATAAACAAAAATAGAGCGACACTTTTGAAAAAAATGCAATATTTTTTACTTTTTGCTATAATAAATATCCCCCAAAAATATATAAAAAAAATTTTTTTTTTCCCTCAGTTTAGGCCGATACGTATTATTCTACCTATTTTTGGTAAAAAAAAATCGCAATAAGCGTTTATCAGCAATTTTTTTTTTTGGGACTGCGACATTGTGGCGGACACTTCGGACAATTTTGACACATTTTTGGGACAATTGTCATTTTCACAGCAATTAAATTCATTGTTTACTGTGAAAATGACATTTGCAGTTTGGGAGTTAACCTCAAGGGGGCGCTGAATGGGTTATGTGTGAGCTACCGTGTGTTTACAACTGTAGGGGGTGTGGCTGTAGGTGTGACGTCATCGATTGTGTATCCCTATATCGATGACGCCGCCACAGTGAAGAACAGGAAGCCGTGTTTACACACGGCTCTCCCCGTTCTTCAGCTCCGGGGACCGCTCGCCAGACTCCAGCGGCGATCGGGTCCGCGAATCCCACGGTCCCGGAGCTTCGGACCGGGTCGCGGGAGTGCGCCGCGGGCAAGCACCCGCGACCCATGGCTGGGTACTAGCACAGCACGTACCTGTACGTACATGTGCCCAGTTGTGCCATTCTGCCGACGTATATGTGCAGGAGGCGGTCCTTAAGTGGTGAAAACAATGCATCTTAACACACATGGGTTAAGGCACCGCAACAGACCACCTTGGTGTGAATGGGTACTTCTGACATTCTACCTTGGAGCAGTGGCGGCCAGTGGTAGGCCTCGTACACACGATCGTTTTCCTTGGCAAAATTCATCAAGAAAAATGTTGGCAGAGCATTTTTGCCAAGAAAAACGGTTGTGTGTATGTTTTTCGTCGAGAAAACTTTTGTGGATCTCGACGAGAAAAAAAAGAGAACATGCTCCATTTTTTCTCGTCGGGAGTCTCAATTTCCTCGCCGTGTTTCTCGTTGGGCTGGTTTACGACGAGAAACACGTTTGTGTGTATGCTTAGAAACACGCATGCTCAGAATAAAGTATGAGACGGGAGCGCACCTTCGGTAAAAGTAGTGTTCGAAATGGAGATAGCACATTCGTCACGCTGTAACAGACTGAAAAGCACGAATCGTCTCTTACCAAACTTTTACTTAACACGGTTGTGCCAGTGGAATGGAACTTCCCCTTTATAGTGCCGTCGTACGTGTTGTACGTCACCGCGTTTGAGAACGACGAGATTTTGTCTTGACAGTGTGTATGCAAGGAAAGCTTGGCAAGAACCTCGTCGAGGAAAACAACGTTTCTTTTACGACAAGATTCTCGGTATACAAGGCCGTATTCTTGGATCAGTAGTAGGCAGTCTTTGGGGGTGGGGGCTTCTGTGGCAAACAGTGCAGTAGTGACGTCGGTCAGTCACCACTTACCCAAGGCAGCACTTTCTTTCCGGGCAACAGGCGGCCAGCTTTTCTTAAGTCTCCTCCTCTGCATCACGGCATTGCCCTCACTGTGCGTTTCCTCGTCAACATCTCCTCCCTTCTCCTCCCTTGGCCGATCACCTCTGCGGTTTTTATTTTTTGCGCTATAAACAAAAAAAGTGCGACAATTTTGAAGAAAAAAAAGCAATTTTTTTGCTATAATGAGTAAAGGTATAAAAAAAAATATTTATTTATTTATTAGTAATGTCAGCTACCTGCAATTTTTATCAAGACTGCGACATTATGGTGGACACATCGGACACTTTTGATGCTATTTTGGAACCATTGTCATTTCTACAGCGATTAGTGCTATAAAAATGCACTGATTACTGTGTAAATTACACTGGCAGGGAAGGGGTTAACCATTAGGGGGCAAGGAAGGGGGTTAAGCGTGTCCTAGGGAGTGATTCTAACTGTGAGGGGGCTGCAGGGCCATCTTTAATGTTAAAAGGACCCTGGGCAAAAAAATTCTTGGGAGCCATAAAGACAGCCCTGGGGGGGCTGGGCTACCAGTGACATGACAGTGATCACTGCTCCCGATGACAGGGCGCAGTAGATCAGTGTTCTGTCACACGGCAGAACAGGGAAATGCCTTGTTTACACAGGCATCTCCCCGTTCTGTTGCTCTGTGACACGATCGCGGGACATCGGCAGACATCGAGTCCACGGCGGAAAATTCAAAGCAACGCTGCTGGGATACCTGATGTAAAGGGGGCTCCGCTGGGGACACCTGATGTTAAGGGGGGGGGGGCTCTACTGGGAATCCCTGATGTAAAGAGGGACTCCACTGGGAATCCCTGATGTAAAGAGGGACTCCACTGGGAATCCCTGATGTAAAGAGGGACTCCACTGGGAATCCCTGATGCAAAGAGGGACTCTAATGGGAATCCCTGATGCAAAGAGGGACTCTAATGGGAATCCCTGATGCAAAGAGGGACTCTAATGGGAATCCCTGATGCAAAGAGGGACTCTACCGGGAATCCCTGATGCAAAGAGGGACTCTACTGGGAATCCCTGATGCAAAGAGGGACTCTACTGGGAATCCCTGATGCATAGAGGGACTCTACTGGGAATTCCTGATGTGAAGGAGAGACTCCACTGGGGACCCCTGGCGGAAGGGACTCCACTAGGGACCCCTGGCGGAAGGAGGGACTCCACTGGGGACCTGATGGCATATGGTTGATTTGATTAGCTGTCAGCCCTGAATTGTCCCGTGGGTCCTTCTGCGCTCCAGAGATGAGATCCCATCTCTGGGCGGCAGGTGGCGCCAGAGGGGTTCAGGCAGAGCCACTTTTCCCCAGCAGCCAATTGAAGGAGTGTTTCCCTCATGGGACATGCTAGGGGAGGGTATATCTGTGGCAGACGCCATTTTTCGGGGTTCTTCGCGGGTTCCTGGTTCCAGGCGCGGCACCCACCTTCAGGGTGTGTGCACATCACGGGCCCCACCACTATGGCCTACCTGGCTGGGGCCCGTGCCACGCAAAGTTCCCGACTCTGGGCCCTCATGGCTCAGAGACACTGAAGTGACTGAGGGACCTCAGTGACTTACTGGGGTTCCGCATCTCAAGAGGACAGGATTGAGAGGATACGCTCTATTGCTCTTAAGTATCGGACCTGTGGCAGAGGCCTCTACTAATCTTCTAGAGACAAGTCAGTGGCAGCGACTTGTTCCTTCTCAGCTTTCTCAGTGACACTCTGGCTGCCAGGTCTGTGTGAGAGGCCTGTCCGGGTGCACTGCACCCACTCTGGCTGGAGTGGCGACATGATTGACTTAATTACATGTAGCGCTACCCCATTCAGGAGCCTTGGTTGTTTTTGGGACTGGCGTATTAAAGGATCACTAAAGGAAACATTTTTTTTTAGCTAAATAGCTTCCTTTACCTTAATGCAGTGCTGTTTTGATGTTCTCATTGTTCGTTTTTGCTTTGAAGTAGCTGTAATACTTCTCTGATCTCCACACTTCCTGCTTGTCTGGCTCCTTATGAAAAATCTCTTGGCAGCTTTTCACTGTGGTCAAACTGTGTCTCTAAAACTCCTCAGACCCAATCAGATTCATTTTAAAAACAAAACACTGCCCTGGATTTGTTTGTTTTTGTTCTGTGTCTCTCTCTACTAAACATAAACACAAAACCTTTTTAAAAACAAAAGTGAAACTAGAGGCACATTATATGATTGATTTTTATCTATTTTTAATAATTTTTAAAAGGAATCAGTTAACTTTTATGTCTCTATACCCTGAAAACAGTCATTTCAGCAAAAAATTTTTTTTCCTTTAGTGATCCTTTAAGTTACCTTGTAGTGTGTCTAGGGGTAGTAGCAGTGAGTAGAAGCAGTGAGCGAATGTCCAGTCATCCAATGGGTTTTTTAAATTCTTTATTCCAAGGCACAACACGGCCAACATCAACATGTAGTAGCATAGGAAAGGTTGATGAAGCAGAAGAACAAGTGCGGTATCAGGCCCTGGATGATGATGAAAGCAAGCCTGCTTTCAGTAGCAATGTACCAAACGTCGCCACTCTAGCCAGAGTGGGTGAAGTGCCTCCGGAGTCCGGACAGACTCCTGCCACAAGCCTGGCAGCCGAAATGTCACTTTAGGTTGCTGGGAGGAACAGACCTCTGCCACAGACCTGGCTCGGGCCTCTGCCACAGGCCTAGTACTTCAGTACTCAGTACTCAAATAAACAAGATGGATTGAGCAAATCCTCCCAGTAAATGCAATGAAAGGGTCACCGGTTGACAGCTGCCATGTACCTGCCAAGGCCTTGGTGACTGGATCCCGATGGTTCGTTCAAGTCTCCTGGACAACCTGCTTTTTTGTTCTCCCTGAGCCGATCCCCCATCGTTCAGCCCTAGGATCCTCTCAATAAAGTTGGGGACCCAGTAAGTCACTGGGGTCCCTCTCAACATCAGGATGGAACTACGCGCAGCATGCGATTCCAGCCAGATGGGCCATGCCGGCGGGGTCCGTTGATGCGCACACCCTGGAGGTGGGTGCCGCACCCCGAGCCTGGACCCCGCGAAGAAGAGAGCCCACACCACACCGAATCATGGCGTCCGTCACAAATATACCCCTCCCCAGCATGCCCTGCGAGGTCCAACTCCTCTAATTGGCTGCTGGGGAAAAGTGGCTTTGCCAGAACCCCTCTAGCGCCACCTGCCACCCAGGGATGGGATCGCATCCCTGAAACGCAGTCTGACCCACAGGATAGTTCTGGAAGACAGCAGCCTGAAATTTGACGAATTATGAATGAGAGCCAAATAACTCTCCCATTCACCCACTAACTTTAGCGTAGTGCCCGTACTGAAAGTAAGGGGGCGCTACATACAGAAGGCAGGACTGCTTTCTTTATCCAAGCCTGACTCTGCGAAGTTACTCTACTTTCATCAACCTTTTCCTATCTACCTTAAGTTGATGTGTTGGTCGTGTTGGACCAGGAAAATGTAGCATTCAGAAAACTTCAGCTACAGGTTGGACATTCATTACTGCTTTGCTCAATACACCTACCCCTAGACACCACACAGAGGTAACTTAATCAGCCGATCCCAATCTAATCAGCGGCTCCTGAATGGGGTAGCGCTACATAAAGTATACAAGTTGTCAAATATTTATTTTAGCATTTAGCAAGAAAAAGTTCAAAATCAGGAAAATTCCTTCTCTTGACCTTTGTCCTGTTTTTTTCCTAATGTCTATCCCTTGTCGGATCAGTAACATTATTGTGTGGGACAGGGAGGTGAAAGGACAGACGGTGTGGTGGAGAGCCAATCTTCAGGATGTTACCTCTGCTTCTGCTCATCCACATTGCATGTAAGTAATAGAACGACTGATTTTTAGACTGGAATATTTTGTTTCGTTTTTTCGTTTTCGTTTGGAAAATACATTTATTTAGTTACTCCCGAAAATCGCTTTGATTTATTTCGTTTTTCGTTGGGGAATAGCTTTCGTTCGAAAATCCAATAATACTTGGTTTCTGTTCGAATGGTCAAAAGAATATTCGACGGAATGTCGAATCTTTTTGCATGATGTCGAATGTCAAAGAATATTCGACACAACGTTGAATCTTTACGTTGAATCGTACATTTCCGTTCGAATATTCCGCCTACAAGATTTCTAATGTTGTATTACTAGTAATAATGTCGAATCAATTTTCTATAATGTCGAATCTATTTTCTCATAAATCGAAATCTATTCTCTGTAATGTCGAATCTATTATTTCTATAGTGTCGAATCATTTCTCTATAATGTCGAATCTTTTCTCTATGATGTCGAATCTTTTCCCTATAATGTCGAATCTCTCTATATCGAATTTTTACCGCAATGAAAACGAAAATAAAGCATTTTTTTATGTCGGATCTTTCGGTTTTCGTCTCTTGCACCAAAAAACAGATTTTCAGACGGAAATGCATTCTAACGAAAACGAATGCACATGTCTACTGATTTTTCAATGTCTGTAATCAAAACTGTCTAGGAAGGATAAAATGATCTATGACCTCAGAGGTTTCCCGAAAAAAAATATTTCAGAAAATTTGGGGCATGAATCTTTTTCTTGTGGTCTATTAGCATACCTCCCAACTTTTCAACTTCAGAATGAGGGACAAATGAGCATACCTCCCAACGTGTTGTTGTTGAGGGGGGGGGGGGTGCCACGGATCGGAGTTGTTGAGCGGGGGGGGGGGTCTGCAGATCAAAGTTGTTGAGCAGGGGGGGGCCATGAATCTGATCAAAGTGGAATTTACCACGAATCGCGGGGATTTACCACGAATCGCGGTAATCGCGGGGGGGGGGCTGCGGAATCGCGCAACTTTTGTCGTGACCGCGGGATTTACCGTGAATCGTGGGACAATCCCGCGAAATCCGGGATGTTTGGGAGGTATATATTAGACAAAGCTCCTACTTGACTGTTAACAGTAGCTCCTGTTTATACACTGATCAGGTAGAGTCAGGGGTGTCGGGAGGGGGGGCTAGTGCCCCAAATGGGTCCCTGAAAAGCCCAGAGTCTCATGATTGCAGGTCTCCATTGTTAGCCCCAAGCGAGCGACGAGACTGATCTGATCCCAAACGCCGCCGAATGTGGCCGAGTGCCATATCAGTTCCCACTTTCTGGAGCCTGCGCAACGCCTATGATGGACGTTCCACTAGTCCAAAGCCAGGACCGCGGGATGTGTGACGTCCATCATAAGTGCTGCAGGCTCCAGAAGAGGGTAATTACAATGCGGCCACCGCGCCACATCCCCGCTCGGCAGTCGGGCAGGCGGCTCTCCTCTTCAGGCTCCTCGGCTCTCCTCTCCTACTCGGTTCTTCCTCTGACGACTGACGGAATGAATTACTGACTGCCTGCTGTGACACCGCACACCACGGCTGAGCTGAGGTAGGTCAGACAGGGTTAGGGTTGCCACCTGTCCAGGATTCACATGGACAGTTCGGGTTTGGAATCATGTGTCCGGGTTTTAGACTGCCTGAAACCCGGACACATTATTTAGACTGGACTATGGCTTCCCAGCAGGGTTGCTGGCTCCAGTTGTCTAAGCTGAGAGTGTCTGTTACACTCTCCTTCATGCTTCCCAAAGCTGGCACTAGCACCCCCTCCTCCCCAAACACCCCTACCCCTCTGTGTCTGCCCACATTCCAATCCCTGGCACTGTGCCTCAGAAAAGGAAAGTTGCGACTGGAAATTTTAAGTCCAGCAGCCTCAGATACATCTGGATGAGAGGTGTTTACTGGCAAGGGGTGAGTGGGCTCACCATCCATCCCTGTCTGTGACTGAAGTCTCCCCCCCCCTCCATTCTTTCTCCTGCCTCTGAGACAGTACACTAAGGTAAATCAGGGTTCTCAGAGCACCCCTTACATCTGCATTTCCCTTCGCACCAGAGGCCACAGTGTTCCCCCTTAAATCAGAGTCTTCTCCGTACATGAGTTCTCAGTGTCCCCCCTTAATTTAGGGTTCTCAGATCATCCCTTATGTTAGAGTCCCCAGAGTTTTCCCTTACATCAGAGTCTGCAGAGTCCCCCCTTACAGTGTAAGGGAACTCTGTGAGTTGTGAGTTCAGGTGTAAAAGGGGAACTTTGTGAACTTTGATGTAAAAGGGAACTCTGTAGACTCTGATGTAAAGAGGGAACTCTGTAGACACTGATGTAAAGAGGGAACTCTGTAGACACTGATGTAAAGAGGGAACTCTGTAGACACTGATGTAAAGAGGGAACTCTGTAGACTCTGATGTAAAGAGGGAACTCTGTAGACTCTGATGTAAAGAGGGAACTCTGTAGACACTGATGTAAAGAGGGAACTCTGTAGACTCTGATGTAAAGAGGGAACTCTGTAGACTCTGATGTAAAGAGGGAACTCTGTAGACTCTGATGTAAAGAGGGAACTCTGTAGACTCTGATGTAAAGAGGGAACTCTGTAGACACTGATGTAAAGAGGGAACTCTGTAGACTCTGATGTAAAGAGGGAACTCTGTAGACTCTGATGTAAAAGGGAACTCTGTAGACTCTGATGTAAAGAGGGAACTCTGTAGACTCTGATGTAAAGAGGGAACTCTGTAGACTCTGATGTAAAGAGGGAACTCTGTAGACTCTGATGTAAAGAGGGAACTCTGTAGACTCTGATGTAAAGAGGGAACTCTGTAGACTCTGATGTAAAGAGGGAACTCTGTAGACTCTGATGTAAAGAGGGAACTCTGTAGACACTGATGTAAAGAGGGAACTCTGTAGACTCTGATGTAAAGAGGGAACTCTGTAGACACTGATGTAAAGAGGGAACTCTGTAGACACTGATGTAAAGAGGGAACTCTGTAGACACTGATGTAAAGAGGGACTCTTGTTACTAACTTCAAATGTTATTTAATAGCAAAATATATGTATAGTGTTTATACTATAAAAAAAAATAAAAAAAAATTGCTGTGCACCGCTAAAGTGTTCGGGTTTGACTTGAAGAAAAGGTGGCAACCCTAGACAGGGTATGTAAATGTCAGTGTATATAGGTCAGTGTAGTTAGGTCAGGTAGGTAGGTCACTACCGTCAGCGTGTGTAGGTAGGTCACTACCGTCAGTGTATGTCAGGTATGCCAGGTAAGTCAGTGTATGTAGGTCAGTATATGTAGGTCAGGTAGGTCACTACCGTCAGTATATGTAGGTAGCTCAGTTCCGTCAGTGTATGTAGGTCAGGTAGGTCAGTATATGTAGGTCGGGTAGGTCAGTGTATGTAGGTCAGGTAGGTCAGGTAGGTCACTTCCATCAGTATATGTAGGTAGGTCAGGTAGGTCACTTCCGTCAGTGTATGTAGGTCAGGTAGGGCACATCCCAGACAAAAAAAAGCCAGCGTCACATACACATTGTTTTCAAATGACGGCGGGCGGAGGACTTCATTATCCTGACATCACGTCATATGACGTGATGTCCTTTTAAAGCTGCGAGCGGCGCGCGCGCGCACCTGCCGCTCTGCTGGGATCCCGTGCGAGTGCCCGACGGCAACGAGCGCCGCCGGGCACACGCGATTGCTCAATAACTGAGCGGGGACGTGGAGCTCTGTATGTAAACACAGAGCTCCACGTCCTGTCAGGGAGAGAGGAGACCGTTGCTGTGTCCCTTGTACATAGGGACACAATCGGTCACCTCCCCCAGTCACCCCCCCACAGTTAGAACACTCATAGGACACACATTTAACCCCTTCCCCACCCCCTAGTGGTTAACCCCTTCACTGCCAGTCACATTTATACAGTAATCAATGCATATTTATAGCATTGTTCACTGTATAAATGTAAATGGTCCCAAAAATGTCAGAAAAGTGTCCGAAGTGTCCGCCATAACGTCGCAGTCCCAATAAAAAAATCGCAGATCGCCGCCATTAATAGTAAAAAAAAAAAAAAAAAAAAAACGCCATAAACTATCCCCTATTTTGTAAACACTACAAATTTTGCGCAAACCAATTGATAAACGCTTATTCATTTTTTTTTTACCAAAAATATGTAGAAGAATACGTATCGGCCTAAACTGAGGAAAAAATATTTTTTTTATATATTTTTGGGGTTATTTATTACAGCAAAAAGTAAAAAATATTGAATTTTTTTAAAAATTGTCGCTCTATTTTTGTTTATAGCGCAAAAAAATAAAACCGCAGAGGTGATCAAATACCACCAAAAGAAAGCTTTATTTGTGGGAAAAAAAGGACGCCAATTTTGTTTGGGAGCCACGGCGCACGACTGCGCAATTGTCAATTAAAGCGACGCAGTGCCGGAAGCTTAAATTTTGTCTGGGCAGGAAGGGGGTGAAGGTGCACAGTAGGCAAGTGGTTAATCAAAGCTTATTTGAACAAGCTGAATTTAGAAGCTGATTGGATACCATGCACAGCTGCACCAAGTTTTGCACTTTCCAGTTTTGGTAAATCAACCCCATTGATTATCTTATTACAATGGCACCTGAAAGTGGATAGGATACATTAGACAGCAAGTGAACATGTTGTCCCTGAAGTTGATGGCAGAAAAAAATGGGCAAGCATTTGAGTGACTTTGTGAAGGCCAAATTGTAATGGCTAGATTACTTCTGCTCTCGATGATAATGGTAAATAGGACAAATATTGAGGATGCACAGATGGCAAGAAAAACCTGACAAAGGATCGAATCCCTCTACACTCTATCCAAAACGGAAAAAAAAAGGTTTTGCCTTAAAGGGGTTGTAAACCCTCCTGTTTTTTCACCTTAATGTATTAAGGTGAAAAAACATTTGACAATTACCGACCCCCATCCCCGCCCCCATTTTACTTACCCAAGTCCTGGAATGTCCCACGCCAGGGATGCGCTGCATCTTTGCCTGGGGTTCTGGGCTCTTGATTGGATAGATTAGTAGCAGCGCAGCCATTGGCTCCCGCTGCAGTAAATCAAATCCAATGATGCAGGCAGCCAGGGGGGCAGGGCAGAGTCCTGCATTTGGCGTCTATGGACACCGAATAGTGGACTCGGGAGTGCGCCCGCAAGAGCGCTTCCCAGAGGGGGGGTTATCTGATGCTGGGGAGGAGCTGAGGGACCCCAGAAAACGACGTTCGAGGCCACTCTGTGCAAAACGAGCTGCACAGTGGAGGGAAGTTTGTTATTTAAAAAAATAAAACCTTGTGTCACTTTAAGTTTTGACTTGAGTTCCATAAATGACTATTAATGAGACAGCACACAACACTTTTGGCTTATGTTTTCATAGTTGTTTATCCAATTATGGTGTCCGTTTAATAAACTGTGAAGTTTTTTCACCGTTCAGTTCACAGCAGTTCTCAGGAGGAAAATTATCTCCTCTGCAGCTGGTTTTATAAACTGAGAACTTCAGTTCTCAGATGGTGAACAGAGGTGAAGTTTTTTCTCTGAAAACAGCCGAGGCCGGAGATCTGTGTAAAAGTGGGTGGACTGCCTATAATCTCGTGAGATATTGTGAGATTATGGTGCAGCCGAGTTCAAAAAGTGAAACTAAAATTTAAAAGAACATGTAATTAATGTTTTCAGACATGTGATAACATATATATATATATATATATATATATATATATATATATATATATATAAAACTACATATATATATATATATATATATATATATATATATATATATGTGTGTGTGTGTACACATATATATATATATATATATATATATATATATATATATTATATATATATTATATATATATTACTGTATATATGTGTGTTTGTATACATATATACAGTATATATATATATATGTACATACATATATACCGTATTTATCAACCTATTGTGCGCACCCGCGTATATCGCGCACCCCTACTCTGGACGTGAAATTCCTGAATTTTTTTTTTGTATTACTTTTATTAATTTTTTTATTACTTACAGATTTGGTGTCTTGCCTGGCGTCCATCGGCGGCCTTGTCCGGTCCGGCGTCCGTCTGCGGCTTTTGTGGTGTCCTCCCCGCTGCTCCCGCGCTGTCTCTGAACCGATCCCTGCTTCCCGTGCTGTTTGAACGCCGTCGCGGCCATATACCGAGCGCAGTACACTCGGGCACGCTTGGCCACGCTTGGCTCCTCTCGCATAACCGCGAGGGGAGCCGAGCCTGGTCGACTGTACCCGAGTGTACTGCGCTCGGTATATGTCGGCGGCGGTGGAGGCGGCGGCGGCAGCGTTTAAACACAGCGCGGGAAGCAGAGATCGGCGGCAAAGTTCAAACACAGCGCGGGAAGCGAGTATCGGCGTATATCGCGCACCCACGATTTTGCCCTGATTTTAAGGGCAAAAAAAGTGTGTGGTATACGCCGATAAATATGGTATATATGCGTGTGTGTGTGTGTGTGTATATATATATATATATATATATATACACACACACGTGTTATATAGATACTGTATGTGTGTATATATACATACATATATATATATATACACACACACGCATATATATACACACATACACAGTATCTATATACACACATGTATATTGTTGTTAATATTCATTTTTAACCCACTGGTGTTGATATTGGGAAGAAATAAGCCTTCTTCCACTTATCACACCAGCTTCTCTCCCAGATGCTCCACCTCTGAGCTGGTGAATCTGGAAGGGAGATATTTCAGTGGAAGAGCTGTGAAATCTTCAGATCACGGTTTATTAAACTGGCCGTTTGTGACAAAACATCCACGTGCTGTGATGTGAAGTGAAGAATGTGTTCTCTGCTCCTTATCAAAGTATATTAAATCGGCAATGCTCTGTGATAAGCTGTGATCAGCCGTGATCTCGGCTTATCACGGTTTATTAAACGTACACCTTAATTCTAAAAAAAATTAAATAAAACGGGCTTTGCCATATCATTTTGCACCTATTCCTGTGAATAAATTGTGATACGGTTTTATTTCAATTGTCTTCAGCAATCTCATAACTTATCAATTGTCTAAGTCAAATACTTGTATACTCAACACACAAGGGCTTTTTAAAGTGATTGTAAACCCTATTTTTCTTTTAAATAATAAAAATATCACACTTACCTTCACTGTACAGCTCGTTTTGCACAGAGTGGCCCTCATCCTTGACTTCTAAGGGCCCCTCGGTGGCTCCTCCTCGCATCAGATAACCCCCCCTAGGAGAAGCGCTCTCCCGGGGGGGCTTACCTTGCGGGCATTCTCCCAAGACCAGCATGCAGTGTCTGTAGACACGAATTCTAGACGAATGACCCAAGGGGTGGTAAAGGTTTGTTTTTTATTTTCTAAATAGGTTCCTTTAAGCTAGTGCATTGTTGGTTCACTTTCCTTTTCCTTTCATTTCCCTTCTAAATGTTTTTTCTTTCACTGAATTTCCCACTTCCTGTTCCTCCTCAGTAAGCTTGCCCCCATCATCCGAGTTGTTCTGACTGGGGGTTAGTCAGCGTGTTCGCCCCCCTCCCTTGGGACTACATTCATGCTGGGAGACGCTGAGAATGTCCAATAATCAAAAAAAGGTCAATTAACCTAAAAAAATGTTTTGAATAAGGAAGAACCAGCTTTTCATCCCATACATGTAGTAATCAAAGAACTGAACTGAATTTATTGCTGAATAACAGGAGATGGGTTCAGAGATCAGGATACTCCAAATAATAGCAGAAAGAAAAGGAGGATAGCTTCTTACTAATAGACATGTGCAATTCGTTGCATTATGATTATGAACAAAATTATCGAGCGATTTGGATGTATCCGAAATTCTGAATTTCAATATATCTAAACAAATTACCCAAATTCCAATTTAAAAAATTAATTTGAATTCCAATTTAAAAATGAATTTGAATTCAAAATGGAAACATATTTTGATAATATAGTAAGGTATAAAAGTGAAATAAAAAAAGATGATGATTCCTACTTAGACTGCTTTATAGAGCAGAATAGAATAGAACAGAATAAAATAAATTAGAAGGAAACAGAATAGAATAAAATATACTAGAAAATAAAAGAACAGAATAGAAAATAAACACATAGAATAGAAAACATTGAATAGAATGAATACAGCCATCTTCTGAAATTCAAATTTCAGAAGATGGATATATTCCTTCTTTTTATTCTATTACTTTCTATTCTATTCTACACTATTCTTTAATTTTATAGTATATTTTTTGTTTCCTATTCTATTTCTTTATTTTCTATTCTATGCAGTTGTATTCTATTCTTCTATTTTCTATTCTCTTTTATTATATTCTAGTCGTTTCCTTTATATTTCATTATATTTTGTTTTATTCTATTGTATTGTTTTCTATTCTATTATTCTCTATTCTATTCCATAAAGCAGCCTAAATAGGATTTATCGTCTCATTTCACTTTGAGATACCTTACTGTATTTATTACAATATGTTTCCATTTCAAATTTAAATACATTTTCAAATTTGAATTTCCAAATTGATTTGAAAACAATGAACATATGAAATGAATCCAAATATATAAAATGAATACCAAAAACGAATCATTCTAACATAACAAATATGACAAAACAAAATTTTTACTAGGGTTGTCCCGATACCGATACCAAGCATTTGCCCGAGTACTTGTACTCGGGCAAATGCTCCTGATGCTTCACCGATACTTGTACTGTCAGCGGTGATCAGTGCGTGGGGAAGTTACAAGCACCGATCACCGCTGTATAAATTTAAAAGTAATTTCTCCTCTTCTCTCTCTCCCCCCCCGTGCAGCTTTCAGCTGCTTTAAAATCAGCTGTGATCGGTGCTTGTAACTCCTCTACACACGATCACCACTGACTGTCCCGTGTCCTCCTCCAGCCCCCTCCGTTTTGCTGCAGTCTCCCTCCCTCCATGTCCCCCACCGTGTTTCTCTCTCCCTCCATGTATCACTCTGTGTATTCCCGCCGTGTATTCCTCCGTGTATCCCGCCGTGTATTCCTCCATGTATCCTGCCGTGTCTTCCTCCGTGTATTCCTCCGTGTATTCCTCCATGTATCCCGCCGTGTATTCCTCTGTGTATTCCTCAGTGTATCCCGCTGTGTATTCTTCCATGTATTCCTCCGTGTATTCCTCCGTGTATCCCGCCGTGTATCCCGCCGTGTATTCCTCCGTGTATTCCGCCGTGTATTCCTCCGTGTATCCCGCTGTGTATTCCTCCGTGTATCCTGCCGTGTATTCCTCTGTGTATTCCTCCGTGTATCCCACCATGTATTCCTCCGTGTATTCCTCCGTATATCCCGCCGTGTATTCCTCCGTGTATCCCGTCGTGTATTCCTCTGTGTATTCCTCCGTGTATCCCGCCGTGTATTCCTCTGTGTATCCCGCCGTGTATTCCTTTCTGTATCCCGTCGTGTATCCTGCCGTGTATTCCTCTGTGTATTCCTCCGTGTATCCCACCATGTATTCCTCCGTGTATTCCTCCGTATATCCCGCCGTGTATTCCTCCGTGTATCCCGCCGTGTATTCCTCTGTGTATCCCGCCGTGTATTCCTTCCTGTATCCCGTCGTGTATTCCTCTGTGTATTCCTCCGTGTATCCCGCCGTGTATTCCTCTGTGTATCCCGCCGTGTATTCCTTCCTGTATCCCCTCGTGTATCCTGCCGTGTATTCCTCCGTGTATTCCTCCGTGTATCCCGCCGTGTATTCCTCTGTGTATCCCGCCGTGTATTCCTTCCTGTATCCCGTCGTGTATTCCTCTGTGTATTCCTCCGTGTATCCCGCCGTGTATTCCTCTGTGTATCCCGCCGTGTATTCCTTCCTGTATCCCGTCGTGTATCCTGCCGTGTATTCCTCCGTGTATTCCGCCGTGTATTCCTCCGTGTATCCTGCCGTGTATTCCTCCGTGTATCCTGCCGTGTATTCCTCCGTGTATCCCGCTGTGTATTCCTCCGTGTATCCTGCCGTGTATTCCTCCGTGTATCCCGCCATGTATTCCTCCGTGTATTCCTCCGTGTATCCCGCCGTGTATTCCTCCGTGTATCCCGCTGTGTATTCCTCCGTGTATCCTGCCATGTATTCCTCCGTGTATCCCGCCATGTATTCCTCCGTGTATTCCTCCGTGTATCCCGCAGGGTATTCCTCCGTGTATCCCGCCGTGTATTCCTCCGTGTATCCTGCCGTGTATTCCTCCGTGTATTCCTCCGTGTATCCCGCCGTGTATTCCTCTGTGTATCCCGCCGTGTATTCCTTCCTGTATCCCGTCGTGTATTCCTCTGTGTATTCCTCCGTGTATCCCGCCGTGTATTCCTCTGTGTATCCCGCCGTGTATTCCTTCCTGTATCCCGTCGTGTATCCTGCCGTGTATTCCTCCGTGTATTCCGCCGTGTATTCCTCCGTGTATCCTGCCGTGTATTCCTCCGTGTATCCTGCCGTGTATTCCTCCGTGTATCCCGCTGTGTATTCCTCCGTGTATCCTGCCGTGTATTCCTCCGTGTATCCCGCCATGTATTCCTCCGTGTATTCCTCCGTGTATCCCGCCGTGTATTCCTCCGTGTATCCCGCTGTGTATTCCTCCGTGTATCCTGCCATGTATTCCTCCGTGTATCCCGCCATGTATTCCTCCGTGTATTCCTCCGTGTATCCCGCAGGGTATTCCTCCGTGTATCCCGCCGTGTATTCCTCCGTGTATCCCGCCGTGTATTCCTCCATGTTTCTCTCTCCTTCCGTGCTCCTCCTCCAACCCCTGGAACTGTCAGGATGGAGAGCGGGGTAGGAGCCTTACTGCTCCGAATGGTCCTCCGTGTATCCCGCCGTGTATTCCTCTGTGTATCCCGCCGTGTATTCCTTCCTGTATCCCGTCGTGTATTCCTCTGTGTATTCCTCCGTGTATCCCGCCGTGTATTCCTCTGTGTATCCCGCCGTGTATTCCTTCCTGTATCCCGTTGTGTATCCTGCCGTGTATTCCTCCGTGTATTCCGCCGTGTATTCCTCCGTGTATCCTGCCGTGTATTCCTCCGTGTATCCCGCCATGTATTCCTCCGTGTATTCCTCCGTGTATCCCGCCGTGTATTCCTCCGTGTATCCCGCTGTGTATTCCTCCGTGTATCCTGCCGTGTATTCCTCCGTGTATCCCGCCATGTATTCCTCCGTGTATTCCTCCGTGTATCCCGCAGGGTATTCCTCCGTGTATCCCGCCGTGTATTCCTCCGTGTATCCCGCCGTGTATTTCTCCATGTTTCTCTCTCCTTCCGTGCTCCTCCTCCAACCCCTGGAACTGTCAGGATGGAGAGCGGGGTAGGAGCCTTACTGCTCCGAATGGACCGAGTCAGTAATCAATGACTCGATCTATTCACATAATTGAAACATCGTAAACTGTGATTACAATGTTTCAGTGTATGAATGAAGAGAAGACGCTGGGCCAGATTCACAGAGCGATTACGCCTGTCTAACTGGTGTTAGACTGGAGTAATTTCAAATTACGCGCGTTTTTTAGCTAGTCGGAAAGCACAAACCATGAATAGACGGCTGCGGGCTTCAATTCGACTGGATTACGTGTTCGTACACCTTCGGATCTTCGCTGCAATAAAATTGCGGCCACTGGGTGGACTTCCCGTCGTTTTCCGCGTTGGGGTATGCTAATGAGCTTTTGCCGGCGATCCCAGAAATTACGATCTTCAATCGCAATCTCTTACGGCACCTTTAGTCATCTTTTTTTTACGTAACACTATACCAGCTTTTTGCTGGTCTAATATCAGACAGCCCATGTTAAGTATGGCCGTCGTTCCCGCGTCGAATTTCTACGTTTTCCGACGTCCTTTATTATTTTTTACGTAAGTCGTCCGGGAATAGGAATGTTCGTAAATGCCGCTACTCAAACAACGAATGACGTAACGACGTGATTTCGCGCAATGCACGGCGGGAAATTTCTGAACGGAGTATGCGCAGTTCGATCGCCGCGGGGACGTGCTTAATTTAAATGCTTCACGCCCCCCAATCGCGTATTTCGATTACGCGGCGAGAAATAGACTACGCCGCCGTAGCGTACGGGCAAAAATATACCAGGATTCAGTGTAGAGCCTGGTGAAATACGGCAGCGTAGAGTATTTCGATTACGCAGCGCAATATTAAGTGTATCTGAATCTGGCCCGCTGTCTTTACTTTACATTCATTTTCAGCGCATAGCTGAAGCTGCAGAGGAAGGGACTGGGGAATCTAGTCCCTAGTCCCTTTCCCTGTTTTCCCTGTTTTTCCTGTTTTAAAGGGGAGATGTCAGAGGTCTGTTAAGACCCCTGATATCTCCCCAAAGCCCCTCAACAGGGCTGAAAAAAAAAATTGTAGACAATAATAATAAGAAAAAACACTATTATAAATAAATAAAAAATTGTAAAAAATTTAAAACAAAAATTTAAAACAAATTGTTAAAAGATAAAAAAAAAAACTACTGACACATGTGCTGCTGTCACATGAGATTAAAAAAAAGTATCAGTATTTGGTATCGGCGAGTACTTGAAAAAAAGTATCGGTACTTGTACTCGGTCTTAAAAAAGTGGTATCGGGACAACCCTAATTATTACCCTAATGAACTAATCAAGGACGAAACAAGTTTTTTTTCGTTGTGCACATCTACTTACTAATCTTCTCTAAGCAGACTTCCCTGGAGATAACAGGGGATGGCCATTATATATAGAGCTCTGTAAGAGAAGTCCCAGTCCACAAAGCATCCTCTGGCACTTAGTACACCTAATGCCGTGTACAGGCGATCAGAGATTCCAAACCCCAAGAACTCGGTGAAGTACAAGACATACAACGGCACTATTAAAGGGAAGTTCAATACCAGCCGTGTTAGTAGAAGTTTGGTGAGAGACGAATCACGCTTTTCAGCGTAGTGTTTTTCAGTCCGTTACAGCGTGAAAAATGTGCTATCTCCATTACGTACGCTAGTTTTACCATACCGAGCGCTTCCGTCTCGTACTTCATTTAGAGCATGCGTGGAATTTTGTGCGTCGGTATTGCCCATACTCGATCGGAATTTACCAGGATGGATTTTGTTGTCGGAAAATTAGAGAACCAGTTCTCAAACTTTTGTTGTCGGAAATTAAGACAACAAATGTCCGATGGAGCCTACACGGTCAGAATTTCCAACAACAAGCTCCCATCAAACATTTGTTGTTAGACATTCTGACCGTGTGTACGCGGCATTAGAGTCCACAGCTCACCCAAGGTCCTTACTTACAATGTCCCAGATGCTGTCTGCCACCCAACATCCACAGGTAGTTCCTCAGTGAAGACGATAACAAGAACCTCCTCCAGACAATGCACTCCAGCAAAAATCCATTAGTAATCTTCTCCAGGCCCTCAGCTCAGCACCTGCTGACTCTGAGGCCTTGTACACACAATGCAATTTATCCGATGGCAACGGTCCGACGGATATGTCCACCGGGCTGTTTAATCCGGTGGCTGTACACACCATCGGATCAAATTCCCCGCCGGCTGACAGCGCGGTGACGCGGCGGTGACGTTGACGCCGCCACGTCACCGCACCAGGAAGTAAACACTTCCGCGCGCATGCGTCGGATCCATTCACAGGATACGACGCATGTGCGGGCAGATATGTCCGCTGGTTTGCCGTACTAACCAGCGGACATATCTGATGGGCAGCTATCCGGCGGAAAAATTTCAAAGCATGCTTTGAAATTTTTCCGCCGGAGGAGTCCGGCCAAAACGGTCCGTTTGCCGATACACACGAGCGGATTTTTCGGCTGAAATGGTCCGTCGGACCATGTTCAGCGGAAAAATTCCCTCGTGTGTACAAGGCCTGAAACTGTGTCTTTTTTTGTCTGGAAGCTTCCCTGGAGAGGAAAAACACTCTGAAAAGACCCCCCAAATATTTATCACCTCCCCGGCCACCTTCTGAGTGCCTCCTTCCAGGAAATGGCTGAGGTATGATAAATATTCATACTGGTCATTTGACTCCCCCTGCACAATATTTCGGAATCTTATTCCAGGAGCATTTAAAGGAAATCAATCACAGAGATAGGAAATCCTGACCAGACGAAAATTGATTTTCACTGGCTGTAGTGAACCCGGAAACTAAATTTAACCTAGGGAATATATTTAAATAAAATATTTTGTGAATGGAGTTCAGCTTTAAATGTTTGCCATATCTAGTTAGAGTGAGTTTAATGAACTTTACTATAGGACATGGATGCTGTGTTAATTGTTTTATTCTTTGTCTTTCTCTCAGTGACTTTTGCGAGTCCTAAACTAAAGTGTGACCTGACCAAACTGGCTATTGATGGCGGTAACCACACCCTAAGCGATGGTGGCAATATTGGCAGTGAAGTGCACTACAGTTGCCCCAAAGGAAAGTACCCCTATCCATCGTTTTTCAGGGAGTGCCTTTCTAATGGACAATGGACTCGTGCTATGCACCAGTTTGTATGTAAAGGTAAGTAATAGCTGTGCCATTTGCCATGTATTCATGCATTGTAGGTCTTAGCCTATCCTGCTTCTTCTGTGTGTACGTAAGACTATTGTAACCAAAAACCCTGTGTGTGAGCCGCTCAGGCTAGGAACGGGTACTAGTCCTGGCACACTGCTGGGAGTGCTGGCTGGGGAGGGAACGCATCCCGACTCCAAGCATCAATGTATAGGAGTATGGATATACCCTAAGCCGCACATTGAGGCAGGGATGGACTGGCCATTGGGACTACAGGGAGTTTCCCGGTGGGCCGATGGCTCAGTGGGCCGGCTTCAGTGACAGTGGACCGCCGCCCCCTCCGCTCCTCTGTCTCTCCCTTACTGCAGCGCTCACCTGGGGGGGAACAAAGAAGCAGGGGGAAGACCAGAGGAGCATGGGGGAGGGGACAGACAGCTGACTCAACAGCTATGTCCTGGGAGTTTCTTACTTCTGCCTAATCTTGTCCCATAAGGGGGGCACCGAACTGATTCTTTGCCCCGGGTGAAATAATGTCTAGCTTTCCCACTGGTACTGCCTATAAGAGTACCAGTACCAGCCGTTCTAGTCTAATAAAGTAGAACGGCTAGTGGCTAGTGAAGGGGGAGAGGGGGCTTGGGTGGCGGGGGGGTGCTGGAGTTGTCCGGCTGCCATGAGAGAGACCTGTCAAAGTGGGCCAGTCTGGATGAAGTCCAGGGCCAAATTTCTGTCCCAGTCCAGCCCTGCATTGAGCTAAGCTCACTCGTGATGGTATGTGGCACCTTCAGCCTGGGATTCCACCTGGCCACGCTCCCAACCCATTTCGCTGTGCCCCTCTGAGCTTAATCATGGGAAACCCCATGATTAGGCTCAGAGGGGAGGCGCAAAATGCATTGGTGGTGTGGCCTGGCGGGAGCCAAGGCTGAGGGTGCCACATACCATCACAAGTGGGCTTACCTTGATGTGCTGCTTAAAGCGAGATTCCACCCGCAATTTTTTTTTTAAAGTCAGCAGCTACAAACACTGTAGCTGCTGACTTTTAATAAGGACACTTGCCTACCCTATTAGCCCGCAATGTCGACCGCCCAAGGCCAATCGCTGGATCCTGGCAGCTCCTGGTGCCGCCATCCTTACAAAGGGAAACAGGCACTGCCCATTTCCTACTGCGCATTGCGCAAAACTCACAGTGTTTTCTGAATGGGCGGCTGCTATCTGGGATACACACAGTTCCCAGAAGGCAGCGCGCCTCATTCCCCAGAAGACCCCGCGAGTAGGAAGAGGAAGAAGACGTGCCAAGGACTAGGAATGAATGTGCAGGGAATTCTGAGAATATTATGGGCTGATCCAGGGGCTTTGATGGACTGATTTTTTTTGTTTAGAATGTCTCTCTCCCTCTGAGAGTTAAAGTTATCATTTGTGCCCAGTCTTGCCACACAGAGTTAATCCAGTGCTGAGCAATCCTCTTTTTATTGTTCAGTGAAATAAAACAGACTTCCCTATAAAGACCAAAGTCCTTGCTTGAGTGACAGGTTATTTACATATCTCGTGCACTAGCTTTTTGGGTTTACATCCACTTTAAGCTGGGTACACTATGAGGAAATTGAAAAAAATAAATCCATACAAGGCACAATCATTTGATTTTCCACATTAGATTCAGACCTTCCAAACTAAAAATTCCGGAGGGACAAACTTCAAATTTTTTCTTGTATGTATGTGAACAGAACTAACGATTTTCATTTTTTAAAGTGTACTCCTAACAATTAACAACAAAAAAAGAGCCTTTGTTGTATGAGAATTTCCGTACATGATTTGCATTTTCGGTTTTGGCTTGCTGAGGATCAGCGTGGAAAAAAGTATGATCGTTCCCCTGATTTTCTTATAGGGCCAGATTCATGAAGAGTTAGGCTGGCGGATCCAGTGATCCGCCAGCCTAACTGTCACTTTAAGCCGGCGTTTCTGTTTTCTATAACCAGAAAACAAGAAACGCCGGGTTGAAGTTCCGATGCGATCGGCGTAATTGAATTTCGCCATCGCATCGTTACTTCAACTTAAAAATGGCGCCGGGGGCGTTCCCGCCGATTTACGCTCAAAAAATATGTTAATGAGCGGAAATCGGCAATTCACGATCTTTTTCGGGCGCGACGCAGTGACTTTACGACGTTTCCGGAAGCGATACGCGGCATATAGATAAAGCAGCCCCCTAGTGGAGTATCCTATGTTAGGTATAGGCGTCGTCATCGCGTCGGAAAAAAAACAAATCGCGTCGTTTGCGTAAAACATTCATGAATGGGGACGTGACGTCATTGACGTTCACTGACAGAACTTGGAGCATGCGCACTGGGATGCATTGACACTCGACGCATGCGCAGTACGTTCGCCGCGGGATCGCGCGTAATTAGAATACTACACGCACCGTACCCGCCCAATTTGAATTCCGCTGTCTCATTTGCGATGCGCTGCCGCAACTTTAGGATCAAGTGCTTCATGAATAACAGCACTTGCTCCTAAAATTTCTGCAGCGGAACGTAAATGAGATGCGTTACTCCAGAGCAAAGATGCTCTGATCTACCTGAATCTGGCCCATAGTGTGTACTTATCTTACCCTTAGTTTCTTACATTTATCATGCTTGGCTTCCATTTTGTTTCCTGCTAGATGTCCGCTGTCCGGGTCAGCTGATGTTTGAGGGTGGAGAATACTTTCCAAGGAAAACAAAGCACAATGTTGGTGATGTCTTAAACTTCCAGTGCTATTCTGGATTTTCAATGACTGGACCAGAAAAGCGCATATGTCAGGAAGATGGACAATGGAGTGGAACCACAACTACGTGCGAGAATTACCGTAAGAGAGGCATGGGGACCAGAGAACAGTATGTTACCTTATGGTGGAGAGAAGCCAATGCTAGGCAGTTGTCAGTGTGGGGGTTTCAGCAAAAAAAAGGGCTGATCCTAACCAGGGCCATCTTTAATGCAGGGCAAAAGGAGCAGCTGCCCCGGGCACAGTTATTGTTGTGGGGCACAAAGAAGCTGCCCCTGGAGCCCGACAGGGTTTTTTTCTGCCAGAGTTCTGCCACATCCAGGCTCTGGTGCTGATCACTTGCTGGCTTCTGAGCTGCTCACTACTGTCACTTGTGAATATAGAAACACTGCTTCTGTTTTTGCAAGACTGGTGGCTATTTAGAACCCTTACTGGTCTACATATTGATCCCTATATGACAGCAGAGAAGGGAGGGGGCGGGGGATCTACACAGACGGAAGCTCCTCCTGAAATTTGCAGCTAGCATGGACATGCTGTAAGTTGTAGCTGCTCTTCTGCACCCCCACTCTGATGTTTTCTAGGTGGTGGGAGAGGATTTGAGGCGGAAGGAAAGTTCTGTACTAGAAGGGGGTGGGGGGGGGGTCTAAACTGGAAACAAGGGGGAGGAGAGCTCTGTGCTTGGGAGAGTAACTTGGATATACACAGCACACCTTTGAACCCTGCACTTTGTACATAGTTAACCCCTTAGCCCTGCACTCTGTCCGTAGCGTACCCTGCAATTATGCACTCTGTACGCAGTGCATCCTCAACCTTGCACTCTGTATGTAGCTCACCCTTCAACCCTGCACTCCTTACATAGCTCACCCCTCAACCCTGCACTCTGTATGTAGCTTACCCCTCAACACTGCACTCTGTACATAGCGTACCCCTCAATCCTACACTCTATACGTAGCTTACTCCTCAACCCTGCACTCTGTACATAGCTCAGCCTTTAATCCTGCACTCTTTACATAGCTCAGCCTTTAACCCTGCACTCTGTACGTAACTCAGCCTTTTTATTCCTGCACTCTGTACGCAGCTTACCCCTCAATACTGCACTCTATACGTACAGTAGCTTACCCCTCAACTCTGTACGTAGCTCTCCCCTCAACCATGCACTCTCTACATGCCACACCCCTCAACCCCGCCGCCACTGTGCTAATCAAATGCAGCCACTGTGCTAATCAAACGCCGCCACTGTGCTAATCAAACGCAGCCACTGTGCCATAAATTGCAGCCACTGTACCTATCAAGCGCAGCCACTATACCCATGAAGTGCAGCCACTGTGCCCATAAAACACAGCCACTGTGCCCATCATATGCTGCCACTGTGCCAAATGCTGTCAGGGTGCCCATCAAATGTTGCCGCTGTGCCAAATGCTGCCAATGTCCCCATCAAATGCTGCCAGTGGGCCCATTAAATGCTGCCAGTGTGACCCCTCGCCCGGTATCCTTCTGCGCTTACCCAGTCCTGGTGGGGCAGTCTGGATAAGCGGGCGAGGGGTCATACTGGCAGCATTTAATGGGCACACTGGCAGCATTTGATGGGGACACTGGCAGCATTTGGCACAGTGGCAGCATATGATGGACACACTAAGCATGCAACCTGGCAGGCCGCAGGAAAAGAGTGGTGGGGCAAGAGAGCACCCCCCCTCCTGAACCGTAACAGACCACATGCCCTAAACATGGAGAGGATGTCCCTATGTTGATGGGGACAAGGGCCTCATCCCCACAACCCTTGCCTGATGGTTGTGGGGGTCAGCGGGCAGGGGGCTTATTGAAATCTGGAAGCCCCTTTAACAAAGGGGAACTTCAGATCCTGCCCCCCCCCCATGTGAATTGGTAACGCCCACCATTTCACAAAGAAAGTGTAAAAAAAAAAAACACAGACACAGCTGGACAAGTCCTTTATTTAAAAGTAAAAAATAAATTCCAGCGATGTAACCCCCGTCTCTCAATGGCCAACGATGATCCATTCTCCAGCGACGCTGCAGTCTCCACTCATTCTCCAGCGAGGAACTAAACGTGTAAGGGGGGCGGGGTCACCTGTCCACGTCACTGGTTAACCCCCCGTGTGGGGTTCCTCTTAATAATCATACCAGACCCAAATGGGCTGGTAATGGACTGGGGAGGAACCCCTGACGTTTTTTTCAATGACTTTGATCTGTATTGCCATGACCCGACAATTCATGAATAGCCGCAACTTTTTTTCCTTCAGAAACTACACTGCGTGCAGGGACTGTTCTAAACAAGGTAAACATGTGCTACTTTACAGGCATACTATACACACCCCCCATGTACGACATTTAAAGGAATATTTCACTTTTATTGTTTTACTTTAAGCATTATTAAAATCACTGCTCCCGAAAAAAAACTTTAAAATTAGCACTTTTGATTTTTCATGTTAGTGTTCCATAGACTTTAATGGTGTTTGAACAAATGTTTGCCTGTTTGCATGTTCGGGTGCGAACCGAACGGGGGGGGGGGGGGGGGTTGTTCGGCTCAACCCCAGCGTCCAATAGCAGCGCCTGTTGTTTCAGCCAATTAGGTGACAGGGTAAACCAGACCCAGTTCACCTGATTGGCTGAGAGGCGGGTCAGTGCTAGGGAAGCGATGTATTCGGGTTTCCTAACACAAGACTGAGTAATCAGCGAACGCACAGTAGTGCGCCCACTGTTTACCCTTTTGGAAGCCTATTAGAGCCCACAGTCTCTAATCAGGAAGCCTATTAGAGCCTATGGCTCTAATCAGTGGCTTCCAAAACACACCAATGGCTGTAATTCATATGCCTGGCACCCTAAAAGTGGTAGCAGTGACCATAGATAGATTCATGCAATGCATGAATCTATCTATGTGAGAGAGCAGGACAGAAGGGGTGGCAGGACAGGGGGAGGGGCGGCCTTCCTGAGCCTTTTATGGATGCACCGCCATCGGAGGGAGGCATGGTTGTCACATGGTTCTTTTAGGCTCACAGAAAGTAACAAGAACATGGCATTTCTGGCAAGATCAACAGGTATTTTTGTACTTGCTGAAAATGTTTTTAGAAAACGAAATCAGTCACTGCATTTAAGGACTCATAAGCTGCATTATATCACATTTTTTGTTCTTGGGTTTAGCTATCCTTTTGATCTTCTGTCTTTTTTATCTCTTCTCCTGTGTAGTTGGACACTGCCCTGATCCTGGAGTCCCGCCTGGAGCAACTAAAGCTGGAACTTCATATGGAGTGAATGATAAAGTCCGCTATTGGTGCCAAACTAGGTTACATCTAATTGGATCTAAAGAAAGACAGTGTATGTGGAACAAGCAATGGTCCGGTGCTGAGCCATTCTGCAAGGGTAAGAGGAGATGTTTTATTGTGAGTTAGAACTGGGTTGGTGTACTAAATTGCCATTGTCTATTCCCTTTTCACCTAGAGCACTGATTTGTAGTGGTATTGGTGAGGTACCTGGGCCAGGGCTGTCTTAATGAGAGGGCACACCTGGGCACTGCCCAGGGGCCCCAGCTGCATGGGGTGCCCCTGCACTTTCCCCAAAGCAGCTGGTCCTTAAGCCCACGCTGCCCCGCAATTGGGGACCCCATGATGGGATTGAGGGTGATAGATACACAGGGGAGGCAGTCTGCCTCCTACCTACTTGCTGTCACTGTCCACATTGTAGGGGCCCCAGAGCATTACTTTGCCCAGGGGCCCATGATGCTATTAAGACGGCCCTGACCTGGGCTCAACCTCATTAATGGCACATGTAGGTGGGACCTAATCAGGTACACTTGGGAGGAACTGTACACACAGATACACAATATATGAAGTAATAATATATTCTGTATTGATCTTGAGTAGGCTTATTAGTGCAACTGATAGGCCAGTCCTTTGCATGGCTATACAAGTCCAGTGAATAAACAGTTTCAACAGCTCAACTGGAACCTCTCTGTTTTCTGAGTGCTGTCCCTCACAAGCAGGTTCCTCTCTCTGACAGGCCACCAAAATGACATGAGTTCCCTATTTAAAAGGTTCCCCAATCAAAATGGCCGTCAAAGTCTCTAGAGAGTTCTGTGCCCAATTGGACAACTTTCCTTTCCTAGGCAACTGACAGAATCCCTTAAGAGACCCCCCCTCCCTCTTAAGTGTAGTAATGACACAAGGTCACCTACAGGTGGGAAGACTACCTTCACCTGTCTACACCTCTCATTGCCCCCGATGAAGAAATTACCATTGTTTCAGAGACAGAAATTGATAGGAAATTCAAAGTTTTATGCCGCGTACACACGATCACTTTTTGTGATGAAAAAAAAACGACGTTTCAAGTGATGAAACAAAACGACATTTTTCAAACTTCATTTTCCAAAACGACGTTGCATACACACCATCGTTTTTCCAAAATGCTCTAGCAAAGCGTGGTGACGTAAGACACGTTCGACGGCACTCTTTTCCATTGAAGCTCCGTCTCATAACTTGCCTCTGAGCATGCGCGGCTTTAAAAACGTCGTTTTCAACATCGTTTTGCCCACACACCATCACTTTTTATGACACAAAAAACGACGTTTTGAAAAACGACACAAAAAATTCAAGCATGTTGGAATTTTTTTTGGTCGTTTTTTTTTTAAGACAAAAAACGACGTTTTGCCCACACACGATCAATTTAAATGACGTTTTAAAAAACAACGTTTTTTTTCATCGCAATACGTCATCCTGTCACCACACCTCTAGACAACATCAGGGTAACTTAATAGGCCGATCCCTACAACAGTCAGCGGCTCCTTCGGGGGTGAGCGCTACACAAATTATTGTCATAAAAAGTGTTTGGGGACCTCGGTCTTGCCCCTGGGGACATGTATCAATGCAATTTTTATTTTTTTTGTTAAACGGACGTTTTTTCGGAAGCGGTGATTTTAATAATGCTTAAAGTGAAACAATAAAAGTGAAATGTTCCTTTAAATTTGCTAACCTAGGGTGTGTGTATAGTATGCCTGTAAAGCAGCGCTTGTTTCCGTGCTTAGAACTGTGCCTGCACAAAGTCATTTCTGAAGGATAAAAAGTCATTTAAAATCACTGCTCCCAAAAAACTGCAGTTTTTAAACTTTTTTTGCATTGATACATGTCCCTGAGCAGGACAATAACTTGCATATTAGCCTTTAAAATTAGCACTATAGATTTCAAATCTTCGAGTCCCATAGACTTTAATAGGGTTCTAAAGTTCACACAAATTTTTGGTCTGTTCGCAGGTTCTGGTGCGAACCGAACGGGGGGGGGTGTTCGGCTCATCCCTAATCTTGGCTTGGGTAATCAATCCTAAATAGGAAGATATTTAGAGCTCTCACACAGGACCATACATTAGGGTGTACAGCCCTTCAATAGAATATGCCTGTTATTGTGGTGCTCAGTGTATTTGTAGACATTACATTATTCTATGTGCTCAGCCATATGTGTATAACCTGCACCCACATTACTCTATTATACAGCTGTGTACAAGAGCCCTTACATAGAACATTTCTACTTTAAAGAATATATAAACCCAGCATTTCACATTCCTGATATGTGTGCTTGCTAGACCATGTACTTGTATTCTGTTCTCTTTGCATTGCTTCCTTTGTGTGAAATCCCTGGTGTTCCTGCCAGGGCCGCCATCAGGGGGGTATAGGCAGTACACCTGTTTTTTTTGTAAGGGGTCCGGAAGTCCCCAGGCCCCCCGGATGGCAACCCCCCCCCCTTGTTTTTATAATTTATTTTTTTATATTTTTAATATATTTTTTTTATTAAAGGGCCCAGAGGTCCCCAGGGCCCCCGGATGGCAACTCCCACTTTTTTTTTTCTATAAAAAAAAGTTTAAATTTTTTCTATATATTTTTATTTTTTTATTTTTATTAGAGGGCCCAGAAGTTCCCAGGGTCCCCCCCTTTTTTTGTTTATATAACCCCCCGCTTCTCAATTCATGGCACCCCCCGCTTCTCAATTAGAGGCGACACCACCCCCCCGGTTCTCTGCTCCAGGGGGCCCATGCCTAAAGCTGTGTAAGGGACCCCATAATTCCTGATGACGGCCCTGCTCCCTAACTCACCTATCACCATCATGGCGAGATTTGGCTTTATAACTGGAAGATTAATTTTTAGGTAATTAATTACAAAGTGATTTAACTCTCTCCCATTGTTTTACAGATCGGTACATGTATGACACTCCAGAGAAGGTGGCAGAAAGTTTTTCCTACTCAATTGCTGAAATTATTGCCGGATCAAAACCAGTTAGGAATGGTAAGATACTGTATCTAAAATCTAAGCAGATGGAAGGAAATGCTCACTTGATTAGGGTCGCCATGTACCGCGTTTCCCCCGAAAATAAGACCAATGCCGCGAACACACGGAATTTCTGAATTTCAGGCAGGATTTTTTAATCGTATATTCTGACCGTGTGTGCCCCATCTGACTTTTTCCGACTTATAAAGAGATCATGTTCTCTTTTTTTCTGACGGAAAAAAATTCTATCAGAAATTTTGTTTGTCTGTATGGAATTCCGACGGAGAAAAAAACATGCATGCTCGGAAACAATTTGACGCCTGCTCGGAATCATTAAACTTAGTTTTTCTAGGTTTGTCGTAGTGTTGTACGTCACCGCATTTTTTAAGATCGCAATTTGGTGTCAATGTGTATGCAAGACGGAAAAACCCGTCTGAGTTTATTCCGACGAAAAAAACGGTCGTGTGTACGCGGCACTAGTGTTATTTTCCAGGAGGGCTGCAATATAAGCCCTACCCCCAAAATAAACCCTAGTTTAAAATGCTTGTCAAATCCTATAATCCACTTTATTACAGTAGTATAATGTACAATGTGTGTGGTTCTCTAATATAATTGCGGGGAAGAGAGCTCCGGCGGGTCACAGAAGCGCAGAGCAGCGCTATAACGAAGCACAATTATACTACAGAAACACCAACATTGTACATTATATACTACTGTAATAGAGTGGATTATAGGATTTTACAAGCATTTTAACTCAGTTCACACTGGGGAGGCAGGGAGAGAGAGGGGGAGAAAAGACAGCACATGGTAAGACCTACCCCGAAAATAAGCCCTACTGTGTCTTTTGTTGCCAAAATTGATATAAGACCTGGGCAGGGTTTTCACCTGAAAGGTTTTCCACCTTCTACGGCCTGTGTGAACAACATTGAAGGGCTTGGCAAACTGAATATGCCAGGTTGCCACTTAGACTTGTAAATGAATGACTTATGTTTTTTAGATCCTTGTTTCCCAAACCAATACTAAAGGTGGCAGCATGGCCATTGGCTAAAGATAGACATCCTATCCTATATACCAGGGATACGCAATTAGCGGACCGCCAGCTGTTGCAGAACTACAAGTTCCATGAGGCATAACAAGACTCCGACAGCCATAAGCATGACACCCAGAGGCATGGTGGGACTTGTAGTTTTGCAACAGCTGGAGGTCCGCTAATTGCTTATCCCTGCTATATACAGTTTCTTTTTTTTTTTTTAAGTTTAAGATTTTTATTGAATAAATATCAGAGAAATACATTCATTGCTCTCAATACATTCTTGAAGCGGTACAGACAGTGTAATTCTGCAAGTATAGTAATATACCTTTTCCTCCAATACTGTCAAAAATAAGGGAATAGCAATATATAAAAAAAAAACAGAGAAGACATTATACTGTAAATAGGTGTAACAAGAAAATAGGAAAATAGAGTAAGGGCTAGGACCCAAGCTAACGTTCTGTAAGAAAAATATTAGCCTATCACAGTCTGCATATGAATTTCCATAGGAGAAGGGTAGCCTGGGACAGGCAATAGGCTTGTAATTCCATCTCGACACCCCTAATGGGAACAAACTGTGTCGAAAGGGAACCTATATCCTGAGCCTAAATCCTGACCTCAGAGTCGTCAGACTATCCGAATGGCTTCTGATAGTCAAAAGAGTCTGTGTGCCGAGAGAATGTCAGAAGACAACAAAATGCATAAAACTTAACAAAGAAAAAAAAAACACAAAAAAAAAAACAACCTACTGTATCAAAGTGTAACAATCGGTTACTGCATCTTGAGAGAGTCCAGAATCCTACTATTAAGATTGGTTAGGAAACAAGAAACAAAAAGTCCCGTGCAATCCTATGCACTAATGTGGAGGAATTTCTTTTTTCCCCTCCTATACCTTTACATCAAAAACGACTTATTAAATGCAAAAGAACTGGTAAGGTGAGCTCGAGTACAGGGAGGAATATGAATGAGAAAGAAGTAAAGAAAAACAGAGAGTAGAGTATAGAAAAAGGAAAAAACGTAAAAGGGTTAAGTTGACTGTCAGCCTGTATATCCAGCGATCATGGAAGGAGACATAGTTCCTGCTAGCAGGGGAACCCCCATATATCTGGCCCAAGGCTCCCAGACCGCCCTGAATAAGTCTGTGGTGTTCAAAATAGAGCTGACCATTTTTTCCTGGGTCATGACCCAGGATATCTTCCTTTTGGCTGCAAGATAGGAGACTCTAGGCTGTTTCCAGCCCCTGCCAAAGTGGTCTTTGAACCCAAGAGCATAAAGTTTATTAACCTTTGCGTGTGTTTAGAAGCCTGGGGAAAGTTAGCCCTAGTAAAGCAATTTGAGGAGTTTTCTCCAAGGGCACTCCCGTGACCTTTCTAATAAGACTAAAGATCTTATTCCAAAATCCTCTAATTCTGGGGCAATCCCACCAAATATGGATCATTGTGCCCTGAGCTTGACACTCCCGGAAGCAAAGTGGTGAGGCAGTTGGGAACATTGTGGCCAGCCTGCTAGGGACCAAATACCACCTCATCAAGACTTTTATATTGGCTTCTATCAGGGACGTGTTGACTAGTCCCTTAAAGGCTTTTGTTCCCACCCTGTGCCACTCCTCCAGATCCCAGTCCATCTGCAGATCCCTCTCCCATGCCTCCATATATGTGAATTTGGTGCAAACCTCAGACAGAGATGTATATATCGTAGAGATTCCCCCTCTGTGTTCTCTCATTCGGGAGCACCAGCGCTCATAACCAGTGAAGGCACGAGAACCGGAGCTAGCATTCCAGAACAATGATACAAAGTTGAAGATGAGAGAATACCGAGACCTCTCGTGGTCAGGCATACCCAACCTTGTTATGCAATGCTCCAGGGAAAGTGGTCCGGAAGCAAGAAAAAAGTCTCCTATTCTGTAAATCCCCTTGTCCAACCACCATTGAAATGCTTTAAAGGGGTGGTTCCCCTAAAAAGAAACTTTTAACATTGCCTGTCTCTTCTTAATAACATGTAGAATCGGCTGGTAGTTTAAAAAAAAAAACGTCCGTACATACCATTTTCGGCATGTAGTCTCATCGCCGCTTCCGGGTATGATGTTTGGGGACAGGCATCCGATCGACGCATACAGCGCGTCACGAGATGCCGAAAGAAGCCGAACGTTGGTGCGGCGCTATACGGCGCATGCGCACCAACGTTCGGCTTCTTTCGGCATCTCGTGACGCGCTGTATGCGTCGATCGGATGCCTGTCAATCAAGTAGGCATGCCCATCCCCGGCCGCAAGACCCAGAGGCGACGGTGAGACTACATGTTGAAAATGGTATGTACGGACGGTTTTTTTTTAAACTACCAGCCGATTCTACATGTTATTAAGAAGAGACAGGCAATGTTAAAAGTTTCTTTTTAGGGGAACCTCCCCTTTAACGTCCATTTCTGCTATAAATTGGGTGTTGTGGAAAATTCGGGTTAGGGGCCTAGTTCCTGAAATCAGAGAAGGGAGATGTCTCAGATCATCCCAGACCTTCAACGCTTGGGACAGTGTTGGGGACATTATTGCCGGTCTAGATTTTTGGGGTATCCATAGTAAGTTCTGCAGGGATAGGTCAGGGACCGCCAACCTCTCTATGTCCAGCCAGTCAGGTTTCTCGCATTTAGAGTAGATAGAGGAAAGTTGGGCTAATCTGGCAGCTTGGTAATATTTTAACAGGTTAGGAAGGCCCAGACCCCCCCGTGTCTTGGGTCCATATAATACATTTTGGGCCAATCTATAACCTTTACCTTCCCAGATAAATTTGAGAATCTTACTCTGGAATGATTTCAGTTGGTCTTTCTTGATAGCAATCGGGAGGGATCTGAATAGGTAGAGCAATCTAGGCAAGAGGGTCATCTTTATTGAATTAATCCTACCTACCCATGAAATTTTAAGTCGAGCCCACATCTGAAGATCACTCTCCAATCTACGGAACATGGGAGGGAAGTTGGCCTGATAAAGCTGTTCAATCCTGGGGGTCAAATTGATACCTAAATAACGAATTGATGTATCTGCCCATTTAAAATCAAAATGAGGTTTCAGGGAGTCGATTACCGAGGGCCGTGTGGAAATGTTTAGGGCCTGGGATTTGTCGAAATTGACCCTAAGACCCGAGATCCTTCCAAAGGACCTGAGCAAATTACAGATGATAGGGAGAGAGGTGGTGGGAGAGGTGACAAAAAGGAGGAGATCATCCGCGAACAAGGCGCATTTGTGGACTTGAGATCCACAGATCACCCCCTTTATGTCAGGCTCAGAACGAAGAGCTATAGCCAATGTCTCTATTGCCACTGCAAAGATCAGGGGGAAAAGGGGACATCCCTGCCTCGTACCCCTTGCAATACTAATGGGATCAGAAAAATGTCCCTGCAGTTTAACCCTTGCCTTGGGTTTTAGAATAAAGAGATCTCAGAATTCCCTGGAAGCTTTCCCCAAAGCCCCACCGTTGCAGAATCTCAAAGAGGTAGTCCCAAGACAGGAAGTCAAAGGCCTTTTGTAGATCCAATGACAGGAAAAGTCCTTCCTGAGAGGGGTCCCCAGACCATCCCGACTGAAGCAATGAGAGAATGTCCACTGCTCTCCTCACCTGATCTGGACCCTGCCTCCCTGGGATGAAGCCCACCTGGTCCTTATTAAACCCTTAACAAGCAGAAACCTGCCGTCCGGGTCTCTATGTATTAGAAGGGGGTTGAATTTACAGGTTTTTGCAAAGAGAATTGCTACCCCTCTAGTTTTGTCCTCAGCATTTGCTAAGAAGAATTGTGGGTACTGAGCATGCAAAAATGTTGGGGTGAAGCTGGTTGGAAAATGGGTCTCTTGTAAAAGAATCACGGAAATTTTCTGGGAGTGGTACGACTGGAAGACCTTCCTTCTCTTAACGGGAGAGTTTAGTCCCTGGACGTTATGTGAGGCGATTTTCAAAATACTAGGAGGTGGGGGGGTTACTGGACGTAGCCATGATGGTGGGAGGACAAGGTGATCAACATATCACTTACCCTAATCAATGTTAGGCACGGGAGAGGGAAGCACAGGCTGCAGACTCTGGACGGATCCAGGGCGTGGCGAGTAAGGCACTGCAGGAACCGTCTGACAATCAAAAAGAGGGTGTTACGGGAGAGAAAAACAGAAAGACAAGATAAACAGAGATGAAAATATATCATGAAGATAAATAATGTAAACCAACGAGAATGGGAGGAAAAAAGGATCCTACCATCCTCGCCATTCAAACCACTAACGTAGCCCCTAGAAAGGGCTACTAGACCACCCCTTGACAGTGAATAGTCCACCGTCCAGTAGTGGTCAGAGGCGCACGGCAACTGCCCCAGCCTCCATCAGCCCTCAGATTAAGCGAATGAAAATGTAAGCATTTCAACAATCATACTTAATCCAAAATTATAACATTTCATAAAATAAAGTTATACAGAACACGGTCGATGCAAACATATTGGTGGGGGGGGGACAAAGCGGGAGAAGATGTGTCGGAGAGAGGCCTTCAATAGCCAAGAGTAATTTTGTGGAAGGAATTTAAGGACATAAGAGTCCCTAATCACAGATGGGAGGCCCAATTCAGAGATACCCCAAGGGTATTTAATCAGGGAAGAAGTAGAAACCAACAGTCTCAGTCCCCTGATCAGGTTTTTGCAGGATCCTTGGTGCGTCTACTTTTCACCGTCTTCCACGTAGGGGAAATAGGACTGGTCGGGGTGGGACGTTTGGAAGACCCTGCTTGGGCATTTGAAGTGTCCATTGCTGACTCCAATGAGATGAACCGAAGGGCAAGCAGGATTTTTTCTCCCTCAGCCAGTGTGGTGAAAGTGTAGGTCTTGCCTTTGTACATAAATTTCAGAGCGAATGGGAAAGACCACCAGTATTTAATTTCCTTCTGCATCAGGATTCACCAACAAAGGTTTCAGAGTCCTTCGCCGTTGTATAGTTGTGGGGGAGATGTCGGCAAAAATGTGTATATCTTGACCCAGGAAAGAAATGCGGGATTGCTGACGTGAGATTTTCATAATCTCCTCCTTCACAGTGTAGTAATGTGGTTTTACAATTATGTCCCTGGGGGAGCCATCCTTCCTCGGAGGGCCCAAGGATCTATGAGCTCTATCCAGCTCTAGCTTATGTGGAGCAATGGAGGGGAGCATGCTCTTAATGAGGTCCTGGACAGCTTTGGGGACATCTGTTATGGACTCAGGGAGGCCCCTGACCCTAAAATTGTCCCTTCTGGAACAGTTCTCAAGGTCATCTATTCTGCTGAGGGCTACATCTAGTTGCTCTTGAAGAGATTGTATTTGGTCAGTGTTTTGGTTGGCTCTAGAAACCGTGATATCAAGCTTATTTTCTATTATCTCCATCCTGGAGCCCAAATTCTGAAAGTCAGAGCGAATGTCATTAGTTATTTTCAAAGCTGTTTGTGCGAGGCCCCTTTCAAGTAGTTCAGAGAACTTTTGAAATAATTCCCCTGCATTCTGAGGGACCAAAAGGTCAGCATTTTGTGAGGGGGGAAGAGTATTGAGGAGAACAGAAGAATCCTGTGAGGAAATAGCATGAAGGGGTAATGTGGGTAATAAAGAGGTTTCTTGAGTAGTCATTGTGGTGCCTGAGGTGCCCTGGGCCGATTGTGAGGAGAAGTTTATTGTTGTGGAAGCCAGTACTTGCCTCACTTCAGTGCATCCCTCAGTATATGAGACCTGCGGCTGAGGCGCGGCCGCCATCTTGGATTCGGCCAGAAATTCCAGCGCCGTGTAATTCGCTTCCAGGCTTCTCCGAGCTGTGCTGTTATACATAGGGGTAACGAGAATTCGTTCCCCCGTCGATTTCTCCTAAAAACGGGTCGTTACACCGCCGTGAAACTGCTGCTATGGCCAGTGGATGGCTGAGGCAGAGCGGAGCTCCCGGCTTAAGCGGCCATCTTGGACGCCTCCGCGCATGCGCCTCCGCTATATACAGTTTCTAATCTTCTTCATTGTTTTGGGTGAAATAATATCCAATTCTTTGAGAGATATAATTTTATCTTATGTTGGCCCATCTTGTTTTATCAATTTTCAACATTGTAACATTGTCCCGCTCATTTTGATTTAGGGCCGATTCACACAATGTATAGCACAGAAATGCACACAATGTATAGCACAGAAATGCACACAATGTATAGCACAGAAATGCACTAGGCATTATTGTGCGATTTACATACCATCTGGGTGCAATGCGATTTCAGGCAATTCATTTCAGTGGGCTGAAAGCACACAGGACCGTAGCAAATGTAGTGCATGCACTACTTTACAAAGCTTAGAGCAACTGAATTGCATGGTACGGAAGTATCACGCCATCTGGCGCAGTCAAATACACTGCAGTTGCAACCCGCACTTGGGGTGTCATTAGCATTGCACTGACACCCGCTGAAGATCGCAAGGGCAGTGCGTTTTGAACACGCACAGAACATGCACGGAATTAAGGGTATCCCACACCACAGACCCTGTAAGCCCTCCGGTGGCTATTTAGATTACTATTTAGTACTTGTGCCTCTTTTGGCCACAGCCCACAGATTTTTTTGTGAGCGCCACGGCCAACCTTCTTTTTTGGCAAACTGAAGCCTGACCAGAGCTATACCATGGTGTGTTTTGTGGTGCAGGGTATAATGAACACAGAAGACTCTACATGGCCAGTATTCAGTAATGATATAAGTGGAAGCACCCTCCCCCATCTAGTGCCACATTTGGAACCTTTCCGGGGGGGGGGGGGGGGGGACGTATACCTGTCAAACACAGATACCCAATCCTACTTCAGTGTAAGGACCTACATGATTTATGGCCCTCTTGTCCACCCCCCCCCCCGGCTGCTTTCTGGGAGGCACACAGGTCCCAGAAGACAGCAGGGACCAATCAGAAGACGCAGCAGGGAAAAGGCTGTGCAGCCGCAAGGCTACATTTCCTGTTTCCCTTAGTAAGAATGCTGGCGCCTGCACCCGAACCTGATGGATGGGTCAGCTTTGGTCAGCTTTGGGTGCCAATATCGCAGGCCCCCTGAACAGGTAAGTGTCCTTATATTAAAAGTCAGCAGCTACAGTATTTGTAGCTGCTGACTTTTAGTGTTTTTATAGAGGAAGTAAACCCTGATGGGTGTTAGTTCCTCTTTGTTTGCCTGCAAAGGTAAAGCATAATGGGCTACTATGCATCGCATAGTAGCCCATTATGTGTCACTTACCTGAAACCGAAGCCTGCGATGTCACCGATTTCCTCGTCGGCTGGAAGCGTCCATCTTTACTGTAAACTGCACGCCGTGACCTTTCCAAAGTGTGCATTCGCCGACAGCCACCGAGGGACCCCAGAAGACCAGCTTCAGGGCCACTCTGTGCAAAACAAGCTGCACAGTGGAGGTAAGTATAACATGTTATGCAGGTTAAGGACCTGGCCGGTTTTTATTTTTTGCGCTATAAACAAAAATAGAGCGACAGATTTGAAAAAAAAAAATATTTTTAACTTTTTGCTATAATAAATATCCCCCAAAAAATATATAATTTTTATTTTTTTTCTCAGTTTAGGTCGATACGTATTCTACATATCTTTGGTAAAAAAAATTGCAATAAGTGTTTAACAATTGGTTTGCACAAAGTTTGTAGCGTTTACAAAATAGGGGATAGTTATGGCATTTTTATTAATATTTTTTATTTATTTTTTACTGCGACATTATGGCGGACACATTGTATAATTTTGACACATTTTTGGGACCATTGTCATTTTCACAGCAAAAAGCGCTATAAAAATGCATTGTTTACTGTGAAAATTACAATTGCAGTTTAGGAGTTAACCACTAAAGGGCCTCATATGTGTTTCTAACTGTAGGGGGGCGGGGCTGGACATGTGATGTCATTGATCGTGTTTTCCTATATCAGGGAACAGACAATCACTGACACTGCCACTGTGAAGAACGGGGAAGGTGTGTTTACACACACCTCTGCCTGTTCTTCAGCTCCTGTGACCGATCGCGGGACACCGGCGGCGATCGGGTACATGGGTCCCACGGCCACGGTCACGGAGCTTCGGACTGGGTCGCGGGCGCGCGACCCACGGCTGGTCACTTTAAGGGTGGACGTACAGGTACGTGCCTGTGCCCAGCCGTGCCATTCTGCGGACGTAAATGTGCAGGAGGCAGTCCTTAAGTGGTTAAAATAAAAAAGAGGCTTACCTGTAGGTGAAAGTGTGTTGTAAGGGTTTACAACCACTTTAAAGCGGAGCTCCACCCAGGAAAACAACATTTTGCCATGTTGTTTAAAAAAATAAAAATAAAAAACCTGAAAAAAAAAAAAAATACTCACCCGAAATAGCTGTTGCTATGCGGAAGTCCGTAATCTGCCTCACCTGCACCGCGGTCCGATTTCTTCTTGTCCTTCTCCTTGTGAATGGGGCGCGCTGCTTTCTGGGAACTGTGTGTGTTCTCAGAGAGCAGCGCGCCCATTCACAAGCCAGCGTGAGACTCGCGCAGGCACAGTAGGAAACGGGCAGTGAAGCCGTACGGCTTCACTGCCTGTTTCCCATAGTGTGAATGGCGGCGCGGGACTCGGAGCGATCGCGGGACCGGCATCGGGGGGGGCCATCAGCGCGGGCGCCTAGGACAGGTAAGTGTCCTTATTTAAAGTCAGCAGCTACACTGTTAGTAGCTGCTGACTTTAAAAAAAAAAATTTTCGTGGCTGGAGCTCCGCTTTAATACAGGCTGGAACTTTAAAATGGCAAAAAAATTATACATGAACGAAACACTTAATACATTGTGATGTGGTTGTAGTGTCTTCTCAGACATGGTCAAAATTCTAAAATTCCATCTTGAGTAGAAAAAATGTCCTTAATATTATTTTTACTGTTAATGGAGCTGCATTGTACATGGGCACAGGTGGACGCAAGATGGCGCAAGTGACTAGCAAAAATCCTGCTTCCTACTTTACATTCCTACCTTCTACTATTGCTGACCATTTCCCTTTTTATCACCAGACATAGAAAGCCGCAAACTGACAATACGCAAAGAAGACCCTCTAAATATCTTCATCGTCATTGACACATCAAAAAGCGTAGGGCTTAGAAATTTTCAGATAGCAAAGGAAATCAGTGCAACCTTCATAGAAAAGGTAAGATATCTCTAACGTATTGAACTATGGTTAGCCTGGGGTCATTACTCACAAAGTATACTGGCACCTAGAACAAGTATGCAACTAGTGAAGTCGAAAGGGAGTCGAAAAAGCACACTAAGGCCGCGTACACACGATCGGTTCAGACCGATGAGAATGGTCCGACGGACCGCTTTCATCGGTTCACTGATATAGTGGCCTGATGGTCTGATGTGCATACACACCATCAGTCCAAAATCTGATCGGGTCAGAACGCGGTGACGTAGAACACAACGACGTGCTAAAAAAACAAAGTTCAATGCTCCCATCATGCGCCGACTTGATTCTGAGCATGCGCGGGTTTTTGGACCGATGCTTTTGCGTACAAACCATCGGTCCGATTTTAAAGCAAGTTTTAAAACTTTGGTCCGACGGGCGACGGTCCGATGGGCCGTACACACGATCGGTTTGGACCGATGAAACTAGCCTTAAGGCCAGTTTCATCGGTCCAAACCGATCGTGTGTACGCGGCCTAACTCTCACCCCATCCTTCCTGTAACCCTTACACCAGGGGTCTCCAAACTTTCTAAACAAAGGGCCGGTTTGTCGTCCTTCAGACTTTAGGAGGGCCAGACTGTGGCCAGTGAGAGTAAACATCAAAACATTTAGTATTAGTGGGTGTAATAATGCCCCATCATTGGTATCATAAGGAGGAATAGTGCCCCATTGATGGAAATAATCCCCCATTGTTGGTGTCAGTGGAAGTGTCTTGTGTGAGTGGAATGAATAGTGCTCCAAGAACAGAACTGATCCGCTCTTTAGGCTCACTATGCAAGCAGCTTAGGGCCCTGCAAAGCTGCAGAGGGCCCCCCAAATTACCAGAGGCCCCGTCTGGTGAGAAGTCATTTTCGGCCCTCGCCCCTCTTCTCAAATTGATGGCTGCATGGGAGAAAATGTAAGAACTCAGCCCCCCCCCCCGCTTCTCACTTTAATGAACACCCCCTCGCCCCTTTAATGTGACATGTCACTGTCGGCAGCCAGCCCTCCCCCCATGCGACATATCATTTTGCTTAGGGCCCCAGGGAGGTCGAATCGGCACTGCCCAAGGGCCAGTTAAAAGCAAGCAAAGGGCCGCATCCAGCCCTGGGGCCACAGTTTGGAGATCACTGCATTACACTAACACTAATGGTCAATGTCAATGAGCTTTTGTTCACTTAAAGTAAAACATTTAAATAATCAGCACAAAAATTCCTGAGTAAATACCAAAAAACAAGGAACACCAGTGAATCCAGATAAATGAATTGAAGCATTAGTCTCATGGGTGCCCGCCACGACTCACCCACCGTACAAACTGCAAAAAAGGAAGAAACGGCTGCACTCCAAGATGATGAATATGAGTCCTGTATTAAACCATTTAAGTGACGCAAAACAGGATAAACGACAATCAAGGCAGACATGTTTCACATAGTATCGTGTGCTTAATCACCAATGATTAAGCACACGATACTGTGTGAAACATGTCTGTTAACCTGTACAAAATCGCTGCAAAAATTGCGCAACTTTCTCCCTCAAAAACAATATGCTCAGATGCGAATGCAGGCTAATTACACAACACCTTCAAATAAGCTAATAAATGCAAAAAGTGTAGCACAAGAAATATTCATGTATTAAAAAAATATAAATCTTATAAAATATAAAGAAAAACCAAATACATTTCCATTAAAATGTCATAAAAAAGATCCCAAGTGGTGCAAAGTGATGTCTCTAGATTGAACATGCAGGTGTCATATTATACCGATTCACATTATATGAGATAAAGCGATAATTCTTCCTCTCTACAAGACTCTGGTCCGGCCGCACCTGAAGTATGCTGTCCAGTTCTGGACACCAGTCCTTAGATAGAATGTGCTGGAAATGGAGCGAGTACAAAGAAGGGCAGCAAAGCTAATAAAGGGTCTGGAGGATATTAGTTATGAAGAAAGGTTGCGAGCACTGAATTTATTCTCTCTGGAGAAGAGACGCTTGAGAGGGGATATGATTTCAATTTACAAATACCGTACTGGTGACCCCACAATAGTGATAAAACATTTTTTGCCGAAGGGCGTTCAAAAAGACACGTGGCCACTCATTAAAATTAGAAAAAATTAGATTTAACCTTAAGAGCTGCAAGGATGTGGAATTAATTTCCACAGGCGGTGGTATCAGCGGGGGGCATCGATGGTTTCAAAAAACGATTAGATAAGCACCTGAGCCTGCACCTGTAGTGTACCATGACTGATACAGGGAGGGGGGGGGGGGCAGGGTAAAAAAAAAGGCACAAATATGCAGACGTGCCATTTTGGAGAATGTTTTTGAAAAATGCCTTGTATAAATATATATATATATATATCTTGTTATTATCTTAAATAGATTTCAACCTATGACATTGTACCTCGCTTCGCTGTCATCTCTTACGCTTCAACTGTAAAAACCATTACAAGTCTAAATAACAATTTGAATCCAGAGGAAGTAATTAAGAACCTTGAGGCATTTTGTTACAGAGGTAAGATATTTTACAGGTTGCATTGTTTATTGAAAAGCACAAAAGCACAAAAGCACAAGTTAAAAAAATAGACATCAATCCTGCACAATTGTCACAGGCACACCCTTATCACCCTTGTAATAGATTTTCCCTGGCTCAATTCCAGGATACGTGTTCTATTCTGCCGCTGAGCCAAATCTATGATCATGTGAGCACATGCATGCGGAAGAATAATAATTTACGCTGCAGTCTCCGTCAAGGTCTCCAACAGAAAAGAAAGGAACTTTATTCAAATCACAGCTTTTATAGACACAGTGACATAACCAAGCATCATCATATATGGGTGCATCTGATTGGCTCATTCATATGGTCTTCTCTTATTACATCTCTTCTTCACCACGAGGCCAACACTTTTGGGGGCCATTTTCCTTTTGGTCGATGGGAGGAGGGAGGAGGGGGTTGAGAAGAACATATGGCTTCCATCTTTACTCTGGGAGGATTTAACTCTGTCATGACTTTCATTCAAGGAAAATAATACTGTCTTGTCGCAGAATACTGAAATACAAACATGTGTGTGTATATATATATATATATATATATATATATATATATATATATATATATATTACACATACATACACACACGCATACATGCGCATACACACACATATACACATCAAGAAATAAAATAAATAAAACAATAAAAGAAAGGAAAGCAATATTTGAGAGGTTAGGAGAAAGATAACAGACACAAAATAATCATTTTATCAACTCCATCACACCCTGTACAGCACAGATTTCCCCTATTGCCCTGGGCACCCCCTTCCCCCTCCAAAGTACTTCCAGCTTCCCTCCTCTCCTCTCCTCTCCTCTCCCACTGACTGCTGCTGCGTGCACACAGAAGGGGGTGCTTTAGGATGAGTGGGGAAGGGGCCGGTAAATATGTGATTTACTGGCACCTTCCCTTTTTTAGTGAACACGAGTCATTGGTACCGTGTGTTTGAGCTTTGGGGTGCACACCCTAATCCAATAGGCTGCGCACACCTATGGACAAGTCACAAAGTCCCCAGTACCATGGCAATAGGAAAAAGATATTCTAACAATAGAGACAACTTAGGGCACATAACCTCACAATAATATTCTATCCACAATAAGATCAGTGGGTCCAAGGCTAGGGTCTCCAGCCACAAGCCCCAGATTTTTCAACATTCCCTGGGCAGCCCCTGTGCTGGTATATGTATTTTTCCAGTTGGAGTATATTACCTATAGATTTAACCAACAGCATGTGTAGAGGGATCCGGAGCGTTCCAATGGACCAGTCTACGGGAAAATTAAATAGAATTCTAGTAATGGCTTCAGTGATAAAGTTCTCAACCTGTAAATCACCTAGGATACCCAACACACAGCATTTGAGATTGACAGACAGTGGTTTAAAACACTCCATTAAAGGGGTTGTAAAGGAAAAAAAATGTTTCCCTAAATAGCTTCCTTTACCTTAGTGCAGTCCTCCTCCACTTACCTCATCCTTCCATTTTTGTTTTTAAAGTCCTTGGCCCGGATTCACAAAGCACTTACGCTGACGTATCTCAATATTCGCCGCGTAAGTGTAAATATGCGGCGTCGTATCTGTGCGCCGTGCCCATAGAACTAAGATACGCCAAAAAACTGACTTTATCCGACCCATATAACTTGCCTACGCCAGCGTATAGTGGGCGCATAGTTATGCTGGACGCATTTGGTACTCCCATTGATTTGAGATGCATATATGCAAATGAGGGAGATACGCCTCATATAGGAGGCGCAACCAAAGGTATGGACCAGGGAACAGCCATTGTATTTTACGTAGTACTACGTGAATAGGGCTGTGCGTAGGTTACGTTCACGTCGTAGGTAGTGATTTGACCTATCTTAGGCAGTTATTTCGACATGGTTGTACACATGTGCACGGGGGATACGTCCAAGCTACGACACATGCGCCGTTCGTTTTAAGTACTTGGATGCCGCTCAGCCCATCATTTTCATGGGGTCACGCTTCATTACCATGGATCACGCCCACTTCCAGCCCTCTTCCACCTACTTTGAATTACGTTGGCTTACACCGAAGATTATATGCTACGCTGGCGCAATGTTGGACGCATGTTCTTTGTGAATTTCACACTTGCCTCTCAACGTTGCGCCGGCGTAGCGTAAAGAAGATACGCTACAGCGGCATAAAGATGCGCCGATCTACGTGAATCCGGGCCCTTATTTCTTCTGAGAAATACTCACTTCTGTTCTTCTGTCTGTATCTACACCGTAATGCGAGGCTTTCTCCCTGTGTGGAGAAAGCCTCTTGAGGGGGCGAGCAGGCAAGTCAGGACACTCTCTACTTTGCAGATAGAGAGAGAAAGGAGCTGAGTGTAATGCTGCGTACACACGATCGGTCAAACCGATGAGAATGGTCTGATGGACCATTTTCATCGGTCAAAACCGATCGTGTGTGGGTCCCATAGGTTATTTAACCATCGGTTAAAAAAAAACAATTTGTTTCAAATTTAACCAATGGATTCCTAACCGATAGAACAAAACCGATCGTTAGTACGCACGTCCATCGGTTAAAAATCCACGCATGCTCAGAATCAAGTCGACGCATGTCACCACACTGTACCATCACCCTGGGCGCACACTGCATGGTGTAATTAAAGATGGTAAAACTGTCTCCCTATGGGGGAGGCAAAAGGAAGTTTGCAACTCCTGAAAGGGATATAAAGTCCCATTATATATAACTCTGTAGGAGGTCTTCAATTTACTCCCATATTGGAGCTTATTCTGCTCAGGATACGCAAGATTGTTCCAGATCGGACTATATTGGGTATAGCTAGATGCCTGGTGAAGCTGCACAACATGTGAAAGGGATCCGCTGTGGGACCATGAAGGGTCGTGGGATCAGTGGGAAGGGCTCTGGGCTTGAAGGGAATGGCCCAGGCTGGAGGTCGGGGGGCCCTTCATGATTTCTTGCACCAGGGCCCTGAAGGTTCTAATTAAGCCTCTGCTGCACCCTGAATATAATTCATCCCAGTACCCTGCACCCTGTATATAGCTCATTTTAGAACCCTGCACCCTGTGTATAGCTCATCCCAAAAGTCTGCACTCTGTACACAGCTCATCCCAAAACTATGCACCCTGTACACAGCTCATCTCAGAACCCTGCACTCTGTACAATGCTCATCTCAGAACCCTTCACTCTGTACACAGCTCATCCCAGAACCCTGCACTCTGTACATAGCTCATCCCAGAATGCTGCACTCTGTACACAGCTCATCCCAGAACCCTGCACTCTGTACCCCTGCATGCTTCTATCCTTTTTTTTAAATATTTCACCGATCTCATGCTTGGTGTTGCTTACTAGCCGCAATTGCGGCTTTGTTTACTTACGGGTACCCGGGTGTGACGTCATCACATCCCGCCTGGGCCTCCGACGGTCTTAGAGATGACTGGTGATGGCACGGGAAAGCCCGGAGAAGCACCGGATGTCCCCTCTCGCCGCCTATAAGAACGATGAAGCGGCAGAACCACCGCTATTATCGTTCTTATTGTGCACAGAATCACCGTATAGCTGAACATGCATGAGAGGTTATGGCAGCAGTATTACATGGTCATAGACTGAGAGCAGAGTACTTGCGGTTTAGGAGCTGCTAGTGATCCCAGAGGGATGGCATAGAGAGGTTCCAGAGTCCTTTGGTCCAGTGGACGATGCAGGGCTGGCACAGCATGGTGGGATGGTTGTGGAACCCCAGATGACAGGAGGCGTCCTTGCGGAATAGAGGAACGCCATGCTGTCAGAGCTGGGGATTTAAATAGTGCGCTCTGGAGCGCCAATGAGGCGGCGCTAGGCGGCGCACTTCCACGTTTCAGCGTGGAACGCACGGCGCACAGGAAGTGACGTGCAAAGTAAACAGAACAGAGCGCAGCTGCTAGGAACTAAGCAGCTGCGCCCATTCTATTAAGAAGTAACGCCAGTGGCGTTACACAACGGCACTAATGAATGATATCTGAATGATGCCTCTAGCTGCAGGCATCGTTCAGATATCACTACACAAAGCCCAGGACGTCATATGACGTCCACCCAGGATGGGAGATCCCATCTGTGGACGTCAAATGACTATGGGCTAGTATTAAAGTGGTTAATGACACCCCTTAAGCTCCTCCCACTTTCAGAAGTTTGACCATGCCCACATTTGCTGCGGCTCGCTATGCAAGGTTACTTCCTTCCTCAAGTGTCCCTCATTTTAAGGTTCAAAAGTTGGGAGGTATGGTGTTGCGTGCTTATTTCCTGTGACATCACTTCCTTCATGGTTACTGATTGAGTGTAGAGTAGAAAAACAAGATGGTGACAGAAAACAGAAACTTTTTTTTTTTTAGCATTGCTTTAACGATGCATTACGCAAAAATGATGTATGCATGATTTTAGTGCAACACAAGGCAACACAGCACACAGGTGTAAACAACGAAAACGGCCACTAATGTTATTTCTCCTGATTTTGTGTTATGATTGCATTGGGCAACCCTTGCAACGCAATACAATGGCTCTGGTGTGAACCAGATTGTAACTTGTGTGGTCGGTGTAAGAGCTTACTGATTTTACTTTCTTTTTATTTATTTATTTTAATCATCCTGCTTTTAAATATTTTCTTACCTCCCAGAACATGATGGTAAAACGGGAACAAACACCCGTGGAGCTCTGGCTGAAGTGTCTAAAATGCTGTCTCTGGATCTGGCAAAAAATGAAAAGAGGTTTCTGGAAACTCGGAATATCATTCTTCTAATGACAGACGGTAACAACACTTGTACTCTGATTGTGCTGATTGGGAAGAGCAGTGAGGGTGGCCAATGTGCAGAAACCCCTAGAAATCAATCGGAATTCGGTTTACTCAAGTGACCTAAAACTCTGTGCCTTAAGCAATTGACCGCTGCAAGCTTTACCTCCCCCTGACAAGGTCATTTTTTGCGATACGGCACTGCTTTACTAGAACTGACAGTTGTGCGGTCGTGCGACCCTGTAGCCAAATAAACTTTATGTCATTTTTATCCCACAAATAAAGCTTTATTTTCGTGGTATTTGATTATCTCTGCGGTTTGTAATTTTTGCGATATAAAAAAAGAAATAACATTTTTTTGAACGGTCTGCTATAAAACACATCCAATAAAAGAATGTAAAAAAATAAATAACATTTCTTCATAGATTTAGGCCAATATGTATTCTGCTACATATTAAAGAAATCCCAATAAGTGTATATATTGATTGGTTTGCGCAAATGTTATAGCGTCTACAAACTATGGGATATTTTTATTTATTTATTTTACTAGTAAAGGTGGCAATCCGTGACTTATAGCGAGACTGTGATATTGCGGCAGACAAATCAGACACTTTTGACACTTTTTGGGGACCAGTGACACTAATACAGTGATCGGTGCTAAAAAATATGCACTGTCACTGTACTAATGACGCTGGCTGGGAAGGGGTTAACACCAAGGGCTATCAAAAAGGGTTAAATGTGTGTCTAGCCTGTGTCGTCTTACTGTGGGGGAGGTGCTTATACAAGGGGAAAGTATACATTCGTGTCCCTGCTTTGCACAGGATCCATGCCTCCTGTACTGACAGGACGGGGTTCTGCTTTGTTGACATAGGCAGATCGCCATTCTCCCTCTGTACTGAACTATCGGCGTGTGCCGGCGGACAATGAGTTTGCATGTTTGCATGTTTTTTTTCAGGCAGAGTATATAGACGACTGCCTACAGAAAACATGCACATCTCCACAATCATTGATGATATGGGGTTGCATGTCAGGTAAAGTCATTAAATCTTCAATAAATGCACAAGTTTATATTAAGATTTTTTACACTTTTCTTATTCCATCAATTGAAAGGATGTTTGGTGATGATGACATCATTTTTCAGGATGATAATTCATCTTGCCATAGGGCAAAAGCCATGAAAAGTTTCCTTCAAAAAAGACATATAATATCAATGGCATGACCTGCAAATAGTCCAGACCTTAATCCAATTGAAAATCTGTGGTGGAAATGAAAGAAAATGGTCCATGTCAAGGCTCCAACCTGCAAAGCTGATCTGGCAACTGCAATAAGAGAAAGTTGGAGCCAGATTTACTGTTTGTCGATAGTTAAATCTATGCCTCAATGAATTCCAGCTGTTATAAAAGCCAGAGGCGGTGGAACAAAGTACTAGTGGTATACTGTTGTGTTTTTTTTTTCATGATTTCAGATTTGAGAATTGAGCTCAATATTTTTTTCCTTTTAGTTGATGTGCAAAAAACAGTTGCAATTGACTACAGTTTTCTTTCTTTTTTCTTTTTTATAAGTGTTTCTTAAAGCCAGAAGGTTAAATGAAAATAGTTTTGAGGCATATCTGTGATTAGTTTTTTTCTACACAATCAAACAATTGAATGAACATTTTCCAAGAGTGGGGATTCCATACTTTTTGCTAGGTTGGGTTGTATATTCCCCTGTTTAGAAGCCATACGTAAACTTTTTTGCTCCACTGCCAACCTGCCTTTATATGTTCTCTAATGACTAATTATTTTATTATTCAGGAAAGTACAATACGGGGGGAGACCCAACTGTGGAAATCCGGAGGATCAGAGAGCTTTTGAGTATAAAAAAGGGCCAAAATGAACGGGAGGACTATTTGGGTAAGTAAAACCAACCATCCAAGTGGGAGGTGGCATTAAATGAAGGCTGTTGAGCACTGATACTGGTGGGTGCTGGCCATCAAGCGAGTATTTCAGCAGCTTTTTTTGTAACGGATAGAGAAACAGGTTCACAAAAAAAATCAAATAGTGGTGTTGCTCTCCCTCATGAAATAATATATAAAGCTAGATATATGAATGCAGAGAGAATAAATTATATAAATAAATATATAAAGTGCTGCAAACAAGTGACTACAGCTGCAATCATATAAAGTGTAATGATAATAAATATTCAAAAAAATCTATAATAATAAAAAAAACAATGCATGCAGAATTAGAAACAAATGGAAATAAAGTCCATTGTGAGTGTAGCAAAATTTGCTAAAGTGTTGACGAATCTCAGAAGGGGGAAATCAATTCCTCTGGATCCAGGGTGCAGAGTGTAGTGTTGCTGGTGCTTTGTCACAGTTACAGGTGGCACTGTGACTTCTGTGAGAGGTGGCTCTTCGGTGTAAGTAACACCCGTGGGTGTACTACCTTCTTATCTTACTGCTGTAAGGTAAGCAGCATTGAAAGATATGGTGGAATGCTAGGTCATTCAAAGTGGGGGAGAGGATTCCTTCCTTCTCCAGCGTTTCCAGTAATGTGTGGATACGGGATGGGGGGGCCACTCGGGGGTTCAAATATGGATGGAGAAATAAGAGAATACAGAGCCTCTTGGTGTAGTAATTTTGTTGTTTTAAAATTCACAATTTATTTAGATAAAAAAGGTACTCACATTTCAAATGATGTAAAATGCATTGCATAAAAAACGAGCAGCGAGCTCGGGACCTTGTTGCGTCACTTCCGGTGGCCGTATGCCTGCGTCCTACGCGTTGCATCACTCTCACGTGACTTCAACGGTGATCCGTATATCATTGCACCTGTAGTCACTTGTTTGCAGCACTTTATATATTTATTTATATCATTTATTCTCTCTGCATTCTAGGTTTACTGTATATGTTATTTCATGAGGGAGCGCAACACCACTATTTAGAATTTTTTTGTGATTCTTTCATGGGTAGTGTTTGACCCTTACAGTGTTTGCGGCACCCTTGAGCAACTCTATTTACCCATATAGTGCAGGAATACCCCCGTTTTACAGATAGAGGAACAGGCTTAAATGAATTTGACTTTAATTTAATTCATTTTAACTGTCTTGGTTTTGGGTCCTTTTTTAGTTTTTATGTTTTATACTGATGTTTTATATCTGTTCTCTTTTACTATATTTCTAAATTCTTTGTTTTTCTTGGTAAAAATAAAGAGTTAATATATGACAATGATTCCCAGAGCACTATAGGTTAGCTAAAATGACAGCACTGCAGTATCTGCCTGTCTTCAGCCATGATTTGTCTCACTGAAAACCCAGATTGAGCTGCCTGATAAGGAAACGACGTAAACGACATACAATATGACGCTGTCCCTACGTCCATACTTAACATGGGTTAACATGGGTTGCGCCTCATATAGCAGGGGTAACTTTAGGCCGGTCCGACGCCTTACGTAAACGACGCAAATAGATAAGCCGGGCGCAACTACGTTCGTGAATCGGCGTATCTACCTAATTTGCAAATATGAAGCGTAAATCTACGGAAGCGCCACCTAGCGGCCAGCAAAAATATGCAACTAAGATACGACGGCGTAAGAGACTTACGCCACTCGTATCTTAGCAAAATTCCGGCGTATCTTGCTTTCTGAATACAGAAAAAAGATACGCCGGCGCATCCTAGAACTTACGCCGACGTAAGTTCTTTTTGAATCTGCCCCCACCTTTCTAACGAAGCGCCCATCAAATGCAGCCTCACCAGCATGCATCAAATGCAGCCTCACCAGCGCCCATCAAATGCAGCCTCACCAGCGCCCATCAAATGCAGCCTCACCAGCGCCCATCAAATGCAGCCTCACCAGCGCCCATCAAATGCAGCGTTACCAGCACCCATCAAATGCAGCGTTACCAACGCCCATCAAATACAGTGTCACCAGTTCCCATCAAATAGAGCCTCACCAGCGCCCATCAAATACAGTGTCACCAGGGCCCATCAAATATAGTGTCACCAGCACCCATTAAATATAGTGTCGCCAGCGCCCATCAAATATAGTGTCACCAGTGCCCATCAAATACAGTGTCATCAGCGCCCATAAAATACAGTGTCAACAGGGCCCATTAAATACAGCGTCACTAGCGCCCATCCAATACAGCGTCACCAGCACCCATCAAATTCAGTTTCGCCAGTGCCCATCAAATTCAGAGTCACCAGTGCCCATCAAATACAGCGTCGCCAGTGCCCATCAAATATAGTGTCACCAGTGTCCATCAAATATAGTGACGCCAGTGCCCATCAAATATAGTGTCGCCAGTTCCCATCAAATATAGTGTCACCAGCGCCCATCAAATATAGTGTCACCAGCGCCCATCAAATACAGCGTCACCAGTGCCTATAAATTACAGCGTTGCCAGCGGCCATCAAATACAGCGTCGCCAGCGGCCATCAAATACAGCCTCACTAGCGCCCATCAAATGCAGTGTTACCAGTGCCAATCAATGCAATGTGTGTATGTGTGGGGGGGGGGGGTTGGCAGATATTTTAATACACATACACATTTTAAAATTTCATGTCAATCATGAGAGGGGTTCAGGGATCAGGATACTCCAAAACGACACTAGCAATCAACAGGAGGACAATCTTCAACCTAAATCCTCATAAATGCAGTTACACAAGAAATTGTCATCACATATACAATATACAACAGTTTTTACTCTCCATACCAGTGTCACCAGGTGACGGTCTTGGACTCAGCAAACTTCTGACAATATGACAGGTGACCCTGTAATTGCTCCATGTCCCTCGCTGCATGATCAACTCTGCTCTATTGTGTACCCATCTGCCTACTCTGTGTTGGTGCCTCTTCCAGGCTCCACCTGTCCCCAAGCCCGGGAGCCACCGCCAGGTGCCAATGCCATGCTACATCCCATGATGCATTATCCATGTCCGCTCCAGATATGGCCAGAAGAGCGTGGGGGGGCGCTGTGCTGCTGGACACTGTAGAGAGGAGTATGAGCGGAGGGGGGGCTGCCTGGTTCTGAACAGAAAGTGTAGAGGGGGATTGCTGGACACACGTGTCACAATGTCAGAGGCTCAGAGCGGAGAGCTCAAGCCACGTGCGGGTGGGTGGGGCGTTGTGTCGGTGCTGCTGCTTGACATGTCAGGGTGGTTGCCTGGTGGATAGTGCAAGCTCTGTGGTGGACAGTGCAGGACTCAGAGTAGAATAACCAGCGGCCGGGCACGCCCTAGTCGGCAGTGCGCCCTAGGCGGTCGCCTATTCCGCCTAGTTGTAGCGCCAGCCCTGGCTATATGTTGCTGTACCCATGGAGGTGACCGAGCTGCTGTAATAATTTCTACAAGCATAGGCATGCGCACAGGGTGTGCCGGGTGTGCCGGGTGTGCCTGGACATACCCTAATCACCTGGTTCAGAGCAGATTCCCCCCTGCTGCTTGGACCTCAAGTGACTTTAGCTCCCCATCCCCCAGCAGCACTGCTGGTTTCCATCCTCTCCCCTCTGTTTACTATGCTTCAGTTTGTTAATAAACGACAAACCACTCGGCACAGAGCACCTTCTATTCATTTACAGTGTAGTGTAGCTGAGGCTGCAGAGAGAGGGAGTCTCAACATCAAGGTATGTTTAGACCCCTGATCTTTCACCAAAGCCACCATATTGGGCCCCTAATAAAATTGTAAAAAAAATATTGTAAAAAAAAAATCAAATAGTAAAATAAAAAATCACTGACACCGTCCACTGCCCTACTGACTGACACCATCCACTATCCTACTGACACCAACCTCTGTCTGTCCTACTGACACCATCTGTTTTAATACATACATATATATATATATATATATATAAATATACACACTGTAGAAAATGCTGCACTTTACAGGGCTAGCAAATATAAACTAAAGCAATAAGCTCAAGAGATATTCACAGATTCCCTCTATTTACTGCATAAATGGATTCATTGGTCTATGCCTATTAACCACTTAAGACCCGGACCAAAATGCAGGTAAAGGACCTTGCCCTTTTTTGCGAATTCGGCACTGCATCGCTTTAACTGACAATTGCGCGGTCGTGCGACGTGGATTCCAAACAAAATTGGCGTCCTTTTTTCCCACAAATAGAGCTTTCTTTTGGTGGTATTTGATCACCTCTGCGGTTTTTATTTTTTGCGCTATAAACAAAAATAGAGCGACAATTAAAAAAAAAATGCAATATTTTTTACTTTTTGCTATAATAAATATCCCCCAAAAATATATAAAAAAACATTTTTTTTTCTCAGTTTAGGCTGATACGTATTCTTCTACCTATTTTTGGTAAAAAAAATCGCAATAAGCGTTTATCGGTTGGTTTTCGCAAAATTTATAGCGTTTACAAAATAAGGGATAGTTTTATTGCATTTTTATTAATTTTTTTTTTTTTTACTACTAATAGCGGCGATCAGCGATTTTTTTTCGTGACTGCGGCAATATGGCGGACACTTCGGACAATTTTGACACATTTTTGGGACAATTGTCATTTTCACAGCAAAAAATGCATTTAAATTTGCATTGTTTACTGTGGAAATGACAGTTGCAGTTTGGGAGTTAACCACAGGTGACGCTGTGGGGGATGTGTGCCTATGTGTTGTGTTTACAACTGTAGGGGGGTGTGGCTGTAGGTGTGACGTCATCGATCGCGTCCCCCTATTACAAGGATGACGCGATCAATGCTACGGCCACAGAGAAGCACGGGGAAGCCGTGTGTACACACGGCTCTCCCCGTTCTTCCGCTCCAGGGACGGATCGCCGCACTGCAGCGGCGATCGGGTCAGCGAATCCCGCGGTCCCGGTCCTGGAGCTTCGGACCGGGTCGTTAGTGGTTAATACACAAATGCACACATACGCACTGCTGCTGGTAAAATGAACATCTCTGTTTATTCCCAAGGAGATCGGGATAGTACGACATCACACATTAAAACATCACAATATATATATATATAAGAGAAATTCAAAGATACTTATCACACAAGCTGGTTAAACAAGGAGCATGCAGCTCCCATTGACACGTGTCAGGTGTTCAGGAGATGGATCAAATAGAGAGAGCTTACTCTTTCTGTGTGCCTTTTTATCAACCCCCCCCCCCCCCTTCACTCAAGACAACCCCCCCCCCCCCCTTGCCTGTCCGACTAGATGACACCAAGTCCTTCCTGCTCCTCTTTGAAGCTTCCAGCCTTTGTTATGTAAATTCTGACATGCTACACAGCTCCTATCCTAACTGTAAAGTCCAGACTTATGATTTTAAGCCATTTTTTTATTTACACTATATTACCAAATGTATTGGGACGCTGGCCTTTACACGCACATGAACTTCAATGGCATCCCTCTCTTAGTCCGTAGGGTTCAATATTGAGTTGGCCCACCCTTTGCAGCTATAGCAGCTTCAACTCTTCTGGGAAGGCCGTCCACAAGGTTTAGGAGTGTGTCTATGGGAATGTTTGACCATTCTTCCAGAAGCGCATTTGTGAGGTCAGGCACTGATGTGGATGAGAAGGCCTGGCTTGCAGTCTCCGCTCTAATTAATTCCAAAGGTCCCAAAGGTGTTCTATTGGATTGAGGTCAGTACTCTATGCTCTTTATTGACTGGTGAGCAGTCATGCTGGAAAAATAAGTGTCTGTCACAAAGTTGGGAGCATGAAATTGTCCAAAATGTCTTGGTATTCGGATGCCCTAAGAGTTCCCTTTACTGGAACTAAGGGGCCAAGCCCAGCCCCTGAAGAACATCCCTCCACCATAATCCCCCCTGCACCAAATGGTTTGGACCAGTGCACAAAGCAAGGCCCATAAAGACATGGATGAGCGAGTTTGGGGTAGAGTACCTTGACTGTCCTGACCTCAACCGGATAGAACACCTTGTCCAACTTAATATTGAACAATGCGGACTAAGACTGGGATGGCATTAAAGTGCACAGGTGTCCCAATACTTTTGGTAAAATAGTGTATGTGTGTGTGTGTGTATGTGTGTGTGTGTATATATATATATATATATATATATATATTGTGACAGGAAGTCACAATAAATATATATATATATATATATATTGATATATATTTATATATATTTATATATATATATATATATATATATTGTGACAGGAAGTCAGGTATATCTGTGGGTGTTGTCACAGACGGGAGATACATTTCTGCCTTGTTTAGACAATTCACCAATTGCTATCAGGTTTAAGGACCTTGGATAGCTTCAGCTGTTGAGAATGAGGCAATTAAGGCCTCTACAAGTTATCCAAAGGATCACTACTGATTGCTGCATCCTGAGGCTTTTTGAGTTAAGGAGAGCAGTGTGGTGAAAAAAAAAACTTCTGAAGGGGTGAGGTGGTGTTGATTTTTCTGTGTGATAAAAATCAAAAAGACTATTGTTTTTCTGCTGTATGACCAGCAGTGTCTGCCCAGCAGTAGACTGTAGCAGTAGACTGTGCCAGACTCCTTAAATAGGTTCCTGTGTGGTGAAGGTAGACGCCACAAGTGGCCAGGTTTTATTTTATGTTTTGTTTATGCTGTTTTGATGCTTGCACTTGTATCCAGAAATATGGAAGAATAAACCATATCCTTTGTTTTCAATCATCCTCAACTGCCTTTCTGTACAGTTCAGTGTGTAGTGAACCCATCCAGGGGGTCACACACACCCGCTACTGAGAAAATCCGTCCCAATATATATATATATATATATATATACATACAGACTCACAAACATGCATTTGTGTTTCAGCTTTGGGGTGCACACCCTAATGCGATAGACTGTGCACACCTATGTCCACAAGAAAGCTGACAGTTTGGGTCTGTGTTAACACCAATGCCACCACGTATATTTGCAGCTCATCAGTGATTGACATCATGGCTGATTTCATTTCTTTCTTTCCTTTTTTTTTCCTTTTATTTCACCTGTTGATCCTGCTAGTAACACACCTCGGGTTCTATGGTAGCAAAACTCACTCACTGTACTGTGTCCATGAAAGAGCGGCATTGTCGTCCTAGAACAGGAAGCATCTTAGGTCTACAGAACACCTCTCCCTCTCCTACAAAGGGTGTTCTGTAGACCTCAAACACTTCCATACTATTGTCTTATGCCGCGTACACACGATCGGAATTTCCGACAACAAATGTTCGATGTGAGCTTTTGGTCAGATATTCCGACCGTGTGTAGGCTCCATCGGATGTTTGCTTTCGGAATTTCCAACAGCCTGGTTCTCAATTTTTCCGACAACAAAAGTTCTTGTCGGAAATTTCGATCGTCTGTATGCAATTCCGACGCACAAAAATCCTACGCATGCTCGGAATAAATTTGACGCATGCTCGGAATCATTGAACTTAATTTTTCTTGGCTCGTCGTACGTGTTGTACGTCACCGCGTTCTTGACGTTCGGAATTTTCGCCAACATTTGTGTAACTGTGTGTATGCAAGACAAGTTTGAGCCAACGTTCCGTCGTAAAAAACAATCCACGGTTTTGTTGTCGGAAATTCCGATCGTGTGTACGCGGCATAAGACTGCAGAGAACACAGGGCACAAGACAGGATTTCTGGAAGGATGAACAGATATTTTTTTGCACTTTTTAAATAGATATAATCATTAAATACTTTCAGTTGAGTATGGAACAATCCAAATCCTAATAAGAGAAGTTTATTGTTTGTGTATACATGATGTCCCTGAACACCAGTCACCACAGCTCATGGTGTCCACCATCTTGTTCTCGTGATTGCAGATGTCTATGCCTTTGGCCTAGGCGACGATGTGACAATCGATAAGCTTAATGATCTTGCATCCAAGAAAGACAGGGAAAAACACGTGTTCCAGATGGAAAACATAGATAGCATGAGGAGCGCCTTTGATGACATAATAGGTGAGATGTGCTTCAGAAATCTTCTCTGTCAAATTTTTCCTGAAACTGGGTAAGTTGTTCTTTGCCAAGCGGCTGCATGGTGCCAGATATCCACGCTTGTTTACCAACGGTGACCCATTAATCTGCCTAATCTCTACTCTCACTCAATGAATTGTTTTCTCAAGTGCAGCCAATCAGAGTTTTTAATCTTGCTAAAGATAGACCAGTACCAAGATTTTGATTACCAGTTTTTAGAAAGATATATTGTGATAATATTACTGTATTTTCCTTTGAAGTCAGTCATTATTATGTAGCTTTCACATCTAGGCAATTTTTTAACTACTGTATATACGCCGACCCGAGTATGAGCCAGGGTACCTAATTTTACCCCAAAAAACTGGGAAAACGTATTGACTCGATCTTAAGCCTAGGGTAAGAATGCAGCAGCTACTGTAAGTTAGGGTGACCAGACATCCCCGGTTTCAGGGGACAGTCCCCGGATTGAGGACGCTGTCCCCAGAAGAAGTCTGTCCCCAGTTTTGTCCCCAGATTGTATTTGAACAGGGGCAATTTCAAAGACAGTCAGTGCAGAATAAAAATAAAAAAAAAATCTGAATTATACCTCCTTGCTCTGCCGCTCCTACTAGCTTAGGGGGGTGTATTTTTTCCATTAAATGTGCCCCTTTCTGATGATCATGTGCTGGTCGGAGCGGAGGGAATATTTCTTCAGTTTCGGGCGCATGCCCATTCAGCTTCGCTCACATGTTCTTCTGCCTTGGTTCAAGTCCTGGCCAGCTGCCTGCCTGCTTATCTCCTTTCCTTCCCTGGCGGAGTGATCTTCCTCCGCACCCCACCCAGTAGTAGCCGGGGCCCGGAGAGTAAGACTTGACAGGCTGTGAGGCAGTCGGCTGCGGCAATGGGCAGAGAGTCACTGATTGCCGGCTAGTAAAAAATAAATATGTCCCCGGATTTCATTTAAAAAATCTGGTCACCTTACTGTAAGCAGAAAAGAGGGTCAACAATGCCCATTTGCACGCCTCACTGTGCCCATTTAAAGGCCTCACTGTGCCCAACCCCACTGTGCCCATTGCCACCTCACTGTGCCCATTGCCACCTCACTATGCCCATTACCACCTCACTGTGCCCAACCTCACTGTTCCCATTGCCACCTCACTGTGCTTAACCTCACTGTGCCCATTGCCACCTTACTGTGCCTAACCTCACTGTGCCCATTGCAGTCTCCCTGTGCCCATGCGCAATGTACCTGAAATTCTTGACCGGCTGCGGGCGTCCATTCATTGTTTAAAAGTCCCGGGCTCATCCTGGTCCAGTTCCGTTATAGACGTTTCCCAGCAGCCTATCACGGACATCTTCTCATCCTCGGACACAGTTTCCCAGCAGACACTGTTCAGTGTTCCGCCAATCTTTTCATCCTCGGACAAGAGAACGTCTGTGATAGGCGGAACATTGAACACAGTGTCTGCTGGGAAACTAAGTCCGAGGATGAGATGACATCGGTGATAGGCGGAACACTGAACAGTGTCTGCTGGGAAATGCCTATCACGGAAGGGACCAGGGGGAAGCTGCAACTTTTAAACAATGGACGCCGCAGCCCTTCAGGTACACTGACTCGAGTCGAGTATAAGCCGAGGGGTGTATTTTCAGCCCTAAAAAAAGGGCTGAAAAAATTGGCTTTTTGCCTATTGATACACTCTAATCTTCACCATGTTTTAGTATTAGTGTTAATGGGAATCATGTCTGAAATATTTCCCTCTGACATTTTCAGATGAGACTAATGCATTTGACATGTGTGGACTGGCCAAAGATCACGCAGAAGATGGATCTGAAAGATTTCCATGGATTGCCACAATTACCATTATAGTAAGTGGTACCAATACACTGATGCACTGAGTCAGTGAGTAAAGCGGTGATGTGGCGGCCCTTTTTGGGGGCATCAGATTGGCCCGGGGGTGGCTGTATTGTCCTGGAATAAATGTGCCCGGGACAGACCTGCAAAATGCGGTCACCCTAGTTGCAGGCCTACCACTGACCATCAGGATAGGTATACAGGCAGTCACCCTGGCAGATGACTCTGGCTTACCTGAGGGGCGGAGCCTAAGTACTAACCGGTGTTCACCAGAGCTCCTAATGGTGTAGATGAATTTAGTTGTGTGCTAGTACCAAGTCGCGGTCGCGGTTCCTGTTTTCCCTATAAGTACTCCCGGATCCACCATGAATGTCCTCAGTACCTGTCTTCCTATAGGTACTCAGATGTCATCATATGCAGAAAGGGCCTCCATAGTGCAATACTGTTTGTGGCAGGCGCAGCACTATGAAGTGCCTCATGTGCTGTGGCATTAGAAGAATTGTGATATCTCTGACTTTTTAATCCGACGAGACAGTCTATTACTCTAAAATTCCTCTATTGCCGTTCTATGGAAGCAGTAGGTTTAAAGAGCACACCAAATGCTTAAAATAACTTCTTTAATAACTTCATATAAAATACTGCTGCTTTGCAGCAGACAGTCCATGTACAAAGACACGTGATGAATAAGTATAACAGAAAATGATGGTTCAAATATTCAATCTTGTCATTTAACATAAGATGGTGGATATATTTCTTTCTTCAGTATTTACTCTCTCTCTTTCTCTCTGTAAGTTATCAAAGCATTCTCTGATTTCTCTGAAGGGTATAACTGTGGTTTGCAGGTATGATGAGTGATGAGTGGTTTGGGTTTGATATGAAGGTTTGATATGGTTCGGGTTTGGTGGAACTAATTTTGCCCTTTGCTTCCATAAAACTGATCTCTGGCCTTGTGTCTGTTGTGCTCTGTCCTCTGTGGTGGAATGAACTAGCAGCACATGTGCTGGAAACTTCCTGACAGCATAGAATGCAAAGCTGGCTGTGATTGGTCAAAACTCTGCTCAATGTGAGATTGGCTGTAATTGGGCCAAGGCTTCTGATGAGTCACAAAAGCTTAACTCTATGCTTTCTGGTATGAATTAAACTGTGAATAACTTAGCTTACCTCCTGCTGCCATACAAACAAATGACTCTTAAAGGCATATTTTTTATTTTGCTTCTGTGAACACAACATACAACTGTTATATAAGATCCAAACACAAAATCACAGTGAATAACTCTGCCTTTGTCTCTCACATATAAACACGTGCTCTACATTAGGTTCTTAGCAGGTTTAGCTGTATATACATGTAAGTTATATTAGCTACCTAGGACAGGTTCTAGCTGGCCAGCTACACTGTTTATTAAGAAATAAGTTTAAAATAAGATGTACTCGTGTATATATGTCAAGCAAGTAATCATGCATGTGAAATCCAGAAAGGGCCGCTACACCTTGGCCACAACTAGGTGTTAGTGTGCATTCCGACAAGCTGAAGTGACGTCAGCCGAAAATTCTTTCCAACGTGTTTCATCATCTATGTTCAACATTCTCAGGAGGTACATAAGGAAAAGCGAGTCCTGTGTTATAGAGGTTCTGCATTTTTATAGTTTCATTATTTTTATTTGTTTCATTTAAAAAATGCTAAGACATGAATTATGGATGAGCAGTTGCCAATCACCTTTGTTTTTTTTGTTCTTCCAGCGGCCAGGAGAAGTCTTAAATTGTAAAGGGTCCATTATAACTAAAAACTTCATCCTGACCGCTGCTCACTGTTTTGAGTTGGACGATTCTGAACATTTCATCCAAGTGACCGTTGGTAAGTGCTGCACAAAAAAGTTCCCATACCTGGTCCAACTGAATACAAGTGACACTACTAAAAATATTGGTCTTACAGTGCGATTGGTTCTTTTAAACAACATCAGCAATAATCCTATTTTTACTGATAAGGCCCCAAATCAAGGAATAAAGAAGGAATTTCACTGATCTCTCTAGTCGTGACTAGAGAGATCAGTGAAATTCCTTCTTTATTCCTCCTATATTTTGGCAAACTGATATAAAAGTCCTCAAAACCCTTTACCATAGTGTATTCACTCTGCAGACTCTGGTGTAAAGGGAAACTCTGCAAACCCTGATGTAAGGGGGAATGTTCTGGACTCTGGTGTAAGAGGTTCGCTGGGCACCAGAGCCCACCTCCCTACATCATAGTTGGCAGAGTTACAGTGCGAGGGGAACTCTGAGGAAAGGAGTAACTCTGCCAACTCCGATGTAAGGGGTGGGGCTGCTGTAACTGCTTGAAAAGTGTTAGCTGGAGTTCAGATTTCATTCATTAGTCAAGTCCATCTAAATCTGCTAGCACATCAAAGAACAAGGTGGTAGTAACTGTAAGCGCAATTACGTAAGTGCACACACTGGCTGAAATGCTATGCTAAATAAACAATTAGTCCATAAGTAGTTCAAGGGTTAAGAATGGCAGATCAGTGGCGGCTGCTGTCCTCAGAGAGCTGGCTCTGTGATAGGCAAGAAGAAGGTAGAGAAGGAAGCGCCACCTGAGTGTAGTATTTAAGACAGCTTTAATGGCACAGATAAAATCACACTTACAGGAAATACAAGGGCTCATCTGTGTGTCAGTGTTCCGTATGTAAGCCTCAGATAGCACATAGTCGGGGGCAGTGGCGTAGCGTGGGTTGTCAGCGCCTGGGGCGAGGCAAGCAATTTGTGCCCCCCTGACCCATGGACTTACCTATTTTCCAGTCTGGTCAGATGATCCACTATGTGAGACAGCGGTGGCTGTAGGGAAGAGGAGAGCGTGCTTGATAATGACTGGATAAGCATGGAGTGGTGACATCATGCATATGTTATTATGTCCCATCTGTTGTTGGTGCTCCCTCCTCTTCACACTTGTGACAGCGCCCTTCTTAATTTTGCGCCTGGGGTGGTGGCCCCCTCACACCCCCCACGCTACGCCACTGGTCGGGGGCATCATGATCCCATATATCATAACATTAGTAGAACAGGAATCTATCTATTTATCTAATCTATCTATCTATCTATCTATCTATCTATCTATCTATCTATCTATCTACCCCAACCAAAATAATTCCGTCCAAACCACCATTTTAAGTCGGGGCCAAGCTCCAAAATAATAGCTGTTTATAAGAAGGATCTCAAGAATTCAATCCAAGGAGACCACACGGCCATGTACTAAGATAACATTCCTGTATACTCTAAAATAAAAATCAATAAACCCCTTTAAGACTGTGCACCCTGGACAATCAAAATGGTCATATAAATACATGTGCAGTGAATACAAACACCACATTAGTGTTTCTGGTTACTGCAATTGTATTTAAGATTTAACAAAGTTAAAATAACAAAATAATATAAGTGAAACAACATTTTTAAAGCCAAAATACACAAAAAGGAAAAACAAATACAAAGAACATCGGCACAAACCCTCATCCTGGGGGGTGGGGTGGGGGGAGTTGGGGGTAGAGGGGGAGGAGGATGTGGGGTGTATTAAGGGGGGGGACTTCAGAAAATAGGGAGTCAACATATCATACACAATAGATAATACACATACACACGTAAAACATGGTATATATACACTTTTTTATGGGTAAGTTTAATAACCAATGGTTCCTTATAGGGATGTCCCGATACCGATACTAGTATCGGTACCGATACCGAGCATTTCCCCGAGTACTTGTACTCGGGGGAAATGCTCCGATGCCTCAACCGATACCTGGGCAGGAAGGGGAGTTGCAAGTTTTCTCCCCTGTACTGTCTTTTCCCCCGTCCGCGCAGCTCTCCCCCCGTCTGTCTGTGCAGCTCTCCCCCCGTCCGTCTGTGCAGCTCCCCCCTCCGTCCATCTGTGCAGCTCTCCCCCCGTCCGTCCATGCAGCTCTCCCTCGTCCGTCCATGCAGCTCTCCCTCGTCTGTCCGTCCATGCAGCTCTCCCCCGTCCATGCAGCTCTCCCCCCTCCGTCCGTCCATGCAGCTCTCCCCCCCCCGTCCATCCGTGCAGCTCTCCCCCCCCCCCCCCGTCCGTCCGTGCAGCTCTTCCCCCCGTCCGTCTGTGCAGCTCTCCCCCCCCGTCCATCCGTGCAGCTCTCCCCCCCGTCCGTCCGTGCAGCTCTCCCCCCGTCCGTCCGTGCAGCTCTCCCCCCCGTCCGTCCGTGCAGCTCTCCCTCCGTCCGTCCGTGCAGCTCTCCCCCCTGTCTGTCCATGCAGCTCTCCCCCCCCCGTGCCTTCTTCTCCATCCGTCCATGCCGCTCTCCCCCCTCAATCTGTCAGGATGGAGAGCGGAGGTAGGGTAGGAGCCGCTAAACCCGGTTCCTACCTTTTCTGAATGAACAGAGTTAGTGATCACTGACTCTGTCCATTTACATAACTGAGAAGCTTCTCTCCTTTCATTTTAGCTGAGGCTGTTGAGAAAGGGACTGTGGAATCTGTGTCCTTAGTCCCTTACTCTGTCTTAAAGGGGAGATGTCAGAGGTCTGTTAAGACCCCCAACAGGGCTGATTAAAAAAAAATTGCAATAAAATATATATTTTTTTTTAAATAAGTTAAAATAAAATGTAAAAAAAAAAAAAATACTGTCACATGACATTAAAAAAAAGTATCGGTAATCGGTATCGGCGAGTACTTGAAAAAAAGTATCGGTACTTGTACTTGGTCTCAAAAAAGTGGTATCGAGACAACCCTAGTTCCTTATATCACATATGCACTGACGCATAATCAATTATAATGTGAGAAGACTGAGGGGGAATTAGAAAGAAGGGGGGAAGGAAGAAAGGGTAGAAAAAGGGAAAACATATGTTTTTCTTCTCTCACTAGATGGGCAAGTTTATTGATACATAATTAATAACAAGGGGAGTACACTTTGTTTTCCCCTCTCCCGTTATTTTTTATGGTTTTCTATGTGGAAGGGGGCGGGGCAATGGATAAAGGGATAAAGAATTATAAAACATCATTAAATGCTCTATATGTTTGTTAATAGTGTTTTGAAATGAAAAGGAAGACTGTAAGCATATAGGAATGGATAATAGAATTCAGGTTAAGGAAGAAATATAAATAAAACTGTTCAATAGAACTTTAAAGGGGTGTTCCAGCCAAAATTGTGTTTATTAAAAGTCAGCAGCTACAAAAAGTGTAGCTGCTGGCTTTTAATAAACACTCACTTACCTGCTCCTGCGTTCCAGCGACGCGCTGACCGGGGCTCCACTCCTCTCCCCCCCTCCCCAGCCGGCGTCTCCATCTCGACTGTGGGCACCCAGCCGTGACAGCCTTCGGCTTCACGGCCGGGCACCCACTGCGCATGCGCAAGCCGCACTGCGCATGCGCGCGCGGCGCGGCTCGCCGCTGATTGGAGAGGCGATCGCATGGGACCTGTCAGTGTCCCATGTGATCGCCTATAGGGAGGGGCTGGTGTAGGCGATTAATGCTTAATCGCCTAACCAGACCCTCGGCGGAAGCAGGAAGTGGGACAGGAAGTCCCATTACTACTGAAGCCCCCACTCCCCCCCCCCAAAAAAAATTACATGCCAAATGTGGCATGTATGGGGGTGAGGAGTGGAACAAGAGGAAGTTCCAAATTTGGGTGGAACTCCTCTTTAAGGATATGAAAATGCAGCATGTGGAGTCTTAATGGGCCGCAGATCAGACATCGGCAGCCCGGTCCCCCCTCAGAAGGGACCTTACTAATAGTAAGACTTGATTGCAGTCAATATAGATTTAGTAGCGAGATTGGGAAGAATAAGTGGTTTGAGTAGTAAGTGAGTAAAGGTTTTTTCCCCCTCTCTCCATACCTCCAATATGAGGGGGGGGGGGGTTAAAGATTTTTTTTTTCAATGCAAGAGGCCTTAATTCCCCCTACAAAAAGATTACAAATCCTACATGTATTTCATAAACAACAGATTGGAATTATTCTGTTTCAAGAAACACATTTTCGTTCAGATTACATTCCTAAAATAAACAATAGAAATTATGTTACATGGATTCATGATACATTTCCATATTCTAAATCACGGGGAGTATCTATTGCGATTCACAAAGACATACCCCATCAAATATTGCAAAATTGAAATGGTAAGGATGGTAGGTCCTTAATTATAAAGGTCATGCTATATGGAAAGATTTTTACAATTATCAACCTTTACCTACCAAATTATAAACAAATTAAGACAGGAATAAAGGTTTTTGTGGATGCAATGGAAAAAGAGGAAGGAACAATAATTATGGGTGGAGACTTTAACTTCATAATGGAAGCAAAAATAGATACTACAAGTACCCATTCTTTTTAGGAAAAATAATCAGCTAAAAGAGTTTAAATACTTAGGGCCAGATTCAGGTAGATGGGCGCTTCTGTACTTTGGAGTAACGTTTCTCATTTACGTTACTCCGCCGACACTTTCGGCGCAAGTACTGTTATTCACATAGCAGTTGCGCGTAAACTTGCGCCAGAGTAATGATAATGCGCTGGCGTAACCCGACGCAAGTGGAAGTGGGTGTGATCATATGTAAATGATGGGCGGAGCCCAGCGCAGAGGCTTACGTTCAGCGCATCATCCACGGAGCATGCGCAGTAAGTGAGGCTTCACTTGGCCCCCTTGTGCGCATGCTCACAACTTCCGTCGGCACCACTTCACGGGAAACGTCAGCTCAATGCGTTCCGTTGGGCGTTTAAATGCACCCATAGATGCGCCATTCCGGCACTAAAGGATATCCTGTTCCCCCTCCCCGCAGTGAAGTTACTTTTGTTCTGAGATGGCTGCTCCCGTTCCCCGCAAACACACAGGAGAAAGCTGAACTCTAAAGGCCAGGAGCTGTCAGCCGTCATCTTGGCTATGGAGACCTATGATGTCTTCCTCCATGGCTGTAAAAGTTGACAGACAAGCAGGGACAGAGGTGTTGTCCTGCAAGTGGGGGTGCTCAGCTAGCTCTTATCGTCGGTAACGCTGCTGTAGCTGCTCTCCTGCTGACCTGTGGCCTTCTGGAGTAAAGATAAAGCAGCTATTTGTAGAAATAACTTTGCGCCGGACGGACGAGATACGCGCGGCGCATGTAGCCAGCGTATGGTGCTAATCCGTTCGCGAATCGGGAAATCTCCCTCATTTGCATATTTGCAGGGGAAATCAATAGGCGCGACTGATGCGCCAAGCGAAATTATGCGCTGACGAGACTCTGGCGTCGGAAAGTTAAGCCGATCGGAAATGGCCCGTTTTCTGTCGCATCTAGTTTGGTGGGTACGGCCACATAGAAACGACGGCGCATCTTCACAGTTACGCGGCGCATATCGAATTACTCCAGCGCAAGTCTTGCTGAATCTGGCCCTTAATGGGAAAATACCAAATAGTAGATATATAGAGGGCTCAACATCAGAAGGAAAATAATTATTCGTATTACTAAAATATACACAACTCATATCATAGAATAGATCATTTTTTTATTAATCAATCTGGTCTGATGATGACTCCTTCAACAGATATATGTAATTTCTCCTGGTCAGATCATGCCCTAATATATTTGGAACTTGTCATTATTAAATATAAAAAGCCATTAGGAATGTGGAGATTGAATGATAATTTAATTAAAAATAAAGAATGTGAAAAAGACATCCGACTAGCAGTATTAGAATTTTTCCAAATTCACAAAAACATATGATACCTCAATTCCCATGCAATAGGAAACACTAAAATGTGTGCTGCGGGGACTGTTTATCAAACATGGATTAAGATTAAAAAAGTAAAAAGAACAGAAAATATCTCAATTAATTGGTGAAAATCTCAAAATTAAAAGTGTTCTAATTCACTGGAAATAATAATTCTAAAAGACAAACAAATGGAGTAATGCCGCGTACACACCATCACTTTATGTGATGAAAAAAAACGATTTTTTTTGTGAAGTAAAAAACAACGTTTTTGAAACTTCAATTTTCAAAAACGAAGTTTCTGGTGATATTCTAATGCTTTGTTTCTTACACCCATCTAGCAGATTCCATGGTATCCAGTAATTACAAAGTAAGAAATATATATCGTCATTCAAAGTATGACAAATACGCAAAGAAGGACAAAAATATCCCTGTATCCTTGGATTACGATGTGGCTCTGTTAGAACTGACCCAAAGACTTTCTTTCTCTTCTGCTGTCAGGCAAGTGCACCAACTGTAACCTTTATGCATCTGCAGATATTGTCGAATTTGCCATTTGCGTTTTGTATTAAAGTAGTATTTTTTGTTGTTGTTTTTAAAAGATCAGTGAGTGAGGATAGAACCTCTGTCATGTTTTCATTACTGGAAAAACAAAAAACTGCGCTAATATCTAAAAGATAAAAATAAAAAAAAACAAAAAAAAATAAAAAACTGAGGCAGCAGCTGACGTGTGATACACAAAACAACATAAACATAAAAGCAAAGCCGCGCCACACAATTAAACAATAACAGTGATTGGGCGAGATAAATGTAAATCAAGTCCTTAAAACATATAAATAGTCAGCATGAATCTCCCTTAGGTCAGTTCATATGCAGGAATCCTGGAATTACACACCACCACAGTGACAAGTATATACTTTGTAGTGATCCCTTCACCAGTAATGTTAGGCCGCTTACCAGAGGGCAAGCACAGTGTGCAATCGGCTATAGCCCAGCCGCGGCCTTTAGAATCCTAGGAATGATGAGGGAAGGAGAGTTCCAGCAAATCACGATAGGAGCCGACTCACGTTCATCCAAGGCTGTAAATGAAAGAGAGGATGCACCATAGCATAATTCTGTTTGACAGGAAAGGCAGTTTATTCAAAACACATTATACTTACAAATGACAGAATAAAAACCGCATAAAAGAAAGTGCCGGCCGGCAGATACTAGGAGCCCTTCCTCCTTGTGTGGTGACGTCACTGCACGTCCTCCGAGACGCGTTTCGTCATCAAACAGACGTTCTCAATGGGGTGGTAATTATGCTATGGTGCATCCTCTTTCATTTACATCCTTGGATGAACGTAAGTCGGCTCCTATCGTGATTTGCTGGAACTCTCCTTCCCTCATCATTCCTAGGAATCTAAAGGCCGCGGCTGGGCTATAGCCAATTGCGCACTGTGCTTGCCCTCTGGTAAGCGGCCTAACATTACTGGTGAAGGGATCACTACAAAGTATATACTTGTCACTGTGGTGGTGTGTAATTCCAGGATTCCTGCATATGAACTGACCTAAGGGAGGAGATTCATGCTGACTATTTATATGTTTTAAGGACTTGATTTACATTTATTTCGCCCAATCACTGTTATTGTTTATTTGTGTGGCGCGGCTTTGCTTTTATGTTTGTTTTCATTACTGACCAAACTAAGTAGATTTCACCCCACTTCCTCCCCCGGAAACACAAAAGAAAACAAGTGGAAATTGTCTTAGCCTGGTACAAAAGTTAATCTCAGTTGAAGGACTTGTTTGAAACATCTAATGGTTAAGAGCATCAAATACAGCCAACGTGTTTTAGGGGAAAAAACTCCACAGCTGGCTACCTTTAATGCTGTCCGGAGATGCTAGTCTTTATCAAGTCTTAACATAGGTCCCTTAGTGCATTCTGCCATAATTGTATTAATGCCAACTGCTCACCTTTTTTTCAATTTTCAAATTTTTCAATTTCAAATTTTCAGAATTTTGAAAATTCTAAAATCAAATTAGAAAAAAATTGTATTTCTGAAAATTTAAAAATTTGGAAATACGAAAATTTGGATTTTTCGAAATTTAGATTTTTTCAATTTTTAATTCAGAAATACGAAAATTCTAAAATTCTAAAAATTCGGAATTTCGGAAGTCCTAAAATTCGAAAATAAAAAAATTCGGAAATTAAAAAATTTGTAATTTCCGAAATTTTGTTAAAAAACGAATTGGAAATTAAACGAATTGCACATGTCTAATGTCTATATCATGTTACAAAAAGGATAACCAATGTTTATGGGTTCTTAATGCCTCTGTCTACCTCCAGACCAATCTGTATTCCCTGCACAGAAGGCTCTACCTGGGCATTAAGGATGAAAGGAAAAGAGGTCAAGTGCAATGATCATGGTAAGTAGGGTACTGACAGAACAGGGTGTCACAAGAAGATTCCAGTGGGTAGGGAGTGTTGCTGTACTAGTGGTTGTACACTTCTATTATACCATCTTTTACAGTGCATCCAGAAAGTATTCACAGCTCTTAATTTTATCCACATTTTGTTATGTTACAGCCTTATTCCAAGATGGAATAAATTAATTATTTTCCTAAAAATTCTACAACAATACCCCATAATGACAACGTGAAAGAAAATTGTTTGAAATCTTCGCAACAGGTGGACTCCAAACCAGTTGTAGAAACATCTCAAGTATGATCAGTGGAAACAGGATGCACCTGAGCTCAATTTTGAGTGTCATGGCAATTACATTTTTTTGCCATCTGTTTCCCATTGGCATACTTGGGAACTTTTGACATCAATGGCCCTGAAATTGGGGATGGCCTCGGGTTTGGAACCAGTTGTGGTGCACAAAGCACGACTTGCTAAACCATATGTAATAGCTACAGCATGTGTCAAAACAGTGTCACTGGTTGTGGTGCACATATTACATTGCAGTAAAGTATGAGGATATTGTCCGTTGCTGTAGACCTTTTTACACCCATGTCTAAATCACAGCCTTTAGGTGTATTAAAACAAAAAGTGTTTAAAATCTTAAGCCGCGTACACACGATCAGTTTTCTTGTTGGTAGTAGGCTCTCCAGCAGTTTTCCTGACGAGAAAACCGCAGAGAATCACGACGAGAAAATTTAGAACATGTTTTAATTTTTCTCATCGCGAATCGCAACGTTTTTTTCCTCACCAGTTTTCCCATAGGGAAACATTGCAGTGGAGCCTACACACGGACAGGAAAAAAGGGACCAAGCCGGTGTTTTCACCGCCGAGAAACAAGATCGTGTGTATGCGGCATTACAGTGTTTCTTGAAAACGGACACATCTTGAGTAGAGTTGAGCGAACCCGAACTGTAAAGTTCGGGTTCGGTACGGACTTTGAGTTTTTCCCGAACACGAATAATTGGTGAAAGTTCGGGTCCAGGTTCGGAGTTCGGGGAAAAAAATGCACGGAGGTCCCCCCAAATTCAATAACCAGACCCTTTAGGTCTGGTATGGATATTAAGGGGAACCCCGCCATCAATTTAAAAAAAAAATGACGTGGGGTTCCCCCCAAATATCCATAACCAGACCCTTCGGGTCTGGTGTGGATTTTAAGGGGAACTCCACCCCAAATTAAATAAAAAATGGTGTGAAGTTCCCCCTAAAATCCACACCAGACCCCTTATCCGAGCACGTTTACCTGGCCGGCCGCAGAAAAGAGGGGGGGACAGAGTGCGCCCCCCCTCTCCTGAACCGCACCAGGCCACATGCCCTCAACATTGGGGGGGTGATTTGGGGTGCGCCCCAAAGCACCTTGTCCCCATGTTGATGGGGACAAGGGTCTCATCCCCACAACCCTTGGTGGTTGTGGGGGTATGCGGGCAGGGGGCTTATCAGAATCTGGAAGACCCCTTTAACAAAGGGAACCCCCAGATCCTGGCCCCCCCGTGTGAAATGGTAATGGGGTACACTGTACCCCTACCATTTCATGAAGGAAGTGTAAATAGTAGTTGTAACGGAACTATGTATTCTGCCTGTACATCTATAATAATCATGCAGTGGTATATTATGAGGTGTGAACATCCTCTGTCTGTATAGATGTGGATTAGAACTGAATCAGCCTGTCTCCTAAAACCTCTCTTTAGTATGCTAATTCACCTCTCTATTCCCAAAGGTTAATTGATCTATTGGGTGTGTGAAAGACCTGTGTTTATCCTTAAGAGATTGTATATTGTATTCCAAATTAGCAGTATCCGGCCAGTTGTATTGAAATAGCATGTCACTTATGTTCAGAAGAACTGTCAGGCTTTGCGGTGCCGAAATGTTTAGCTACTAATGGGATTATCTGTGATTGAATTGTATTTGAGAAAGGAATGTGGCTTCTTTAGCCTGGTGACAGGGTGTCTAACTTGAGGCCCCCCTGTGGAGGGAGGGGGCGGAGAGTTTCATTGTTCCTTGATTATTCACAAGTTTGTAACTATATATAAACCAAGAAATGTACCATTAAAGTTAGTCTACTTGACCCTTCAAACGTAGCCTGTCTCGTTTATGGAAGGGAATGCGATGGGATATTTATTCTGTGCCTCTTACAACTGGACCTAACTCTCCCTCTGGATCTCGTGGATGAGCTTATACTGGACTTACTTATATAGCAACTTGCCAGGGAAAAGGACGTCGTCAGCGGCTGATACCCTCTCCCTACTTGGGTAGCCGTTATAGTAGTTGTCTGAAAAAAAAACACACACACACCGTAGAACAAAATATTTTATTAATTAAACCAAATAAAAGTCCAGCGGTGTTCCTGACTAAGGAATAGGGCTGTCCCAGTGACGTAGCACAGTGTGCGTCAGAGGGGACGGGGTCACGTGACGCGTGGCCCGCCTCCCCTATAAAAGAAACGTCAAGCTCCGGCGCGTCATTCGCAGAGCTGTGCTCTGAATGGATGGATGTTCTCATCGCTGGACCAACCGACCATCGCTGGAGAGATCACCCGTCACTGGAGACATCACCCGGCGCTGGATAAAAGACAACGTTGGAGCAGGGAGCAGCATCAATCGTCTATGTACACCGCTGGATTTTTATTTGATTTAATTATTAAAATATTGTGTTCTACGGTATGTGTGTTTTTTTTCAGACAACTACTATTTACACTTCCTTCGTGAAATGGTAGGGGTACAGTGTACCCCATTACCATTTCATACAGAGGGGGGCAGGATCTGGTGGTCCCCTTTGTTAAAGGGGTCTTCCAGATTCTGATAAGCCCCCTGCCCGCATACCCCAAAAACCACCGGGCAAGGGTTGTGGGGATGAGACCCTTGTCCCCATCAACCTGGCACCCCAAAGCACCCTCCCAATGTTGAGGGCATGTGGCCTGGTGTGGTTCTGGAGAGGGGGGGGCCCGCACTCTGTCCCCCCCTCTTTTCTGCGGCCGGCCAGGTCAACATGCTCGGATAAGGGGTCTGGTGTGGATTTTAGGGGGAACTCCACACCATTTAAATTTGGGGTGGAGTTCCCCTTAAAATCCACACCAGACCTGAAGGGTCTGGTTATGGATATTTGGGGGAACTCCACGTTATTTTTTTTTTAAATTGACGACGGGGTTCCCCTTAATATCCATACCAGACCTAAAGGGTCTGGTTATTAAATTTGGGGGACCTCCGTGCATTTTTTTTCTCTAAAAGTCTGTGTCCCATTGACTTCAATGGGGTTCGGGTTCCCGAACCCAAACTTGTTTTTTAAAACCCGAACATCCAGGTGTCTGCTCAACTCTAATCTTGAGTAGAAAAGAATGCAACAAATGAAAATGACGGGTCCAAGGAAAGTATACCCACTAATAGTAAACGTTTAAATAAAACCCTAAGCCTCTCACCCTTATCGGGTGTTGCTTGCTATCATAGCCAAACAGACTAAGCATACAAAAGAAAAGGGGAACCTATGGTGTGATTACCCAGGGAGAAAGGGGCTACCATGGCAGCAAGGGGCAATAATGAGCGCTGATAAAAAAAATTACAAAACAGTTTACTCATTTCAAAATTGAAAGATAAAAACGTCTAGATGAAGCAACGTCATGTTGAGAAACGCATTGACGTAATCAGTCACATGACGCCGTCCAGATGATCCTCCACTCAACAGGCATTTGGAAAGCAGTAAGCTGATTGGCGATCTAATTAGGATTAGAATGGAACTACCGCGGAATACTCCGTGAATCATCCGGCTGTTACTGCTTGTTACGTACCTGGTTAGTGGAGTCTGGTTGCAGGAGGGCCTCTTTTATGGCTCTGGCTCGCGAGCTGCTGAAGTGGGAACAGCGGACTTGGATCACAGTGGGGTACGAGTGCCGGGGTAGTGAAGAGTAAAAGCAGGTAGATGAATTCCTCTGGCGTGGAGACGCTGAAGACACTGAAGCGGAGGATATGTCGGCGACCCGTACGGAAGCTGCGACTACAGTGGCACAAGCTGATGAGGTAAGCAGGTTTAGTAGGAAACAGGAAACAGCAGGGACAGCAAGCCGGGTCACAACGGATAATCAGATGAATAAAGGCAGAAGGCTGAAGCGTAGTCGGGTTGCAGGCAGGTGGATCTGGCAGCCGTAGATCAATCAGAAGGGTAGTCAAACAGAAGCCGGTTCAGGGATTGGAGAGGTACGGAAGGTCAGGCAAGCCGGGTCAAAAGTTTCAATCAGACGTTCAAGCAGATAATCAGGATATAAGGTCTCAGATACAAGTTCATTTTCAAAACTTCAGATCAGGCAGCAATGTGCTGTACACAGCAGTGGGCTTTTAAAGAGGAATTGGCACCAAGCCGGATTAACGTGCACGCGCGCTCCCGCTTACTGTGCACTTGCGCGCGCATGCACGAGCATGGGGGGCGCGACGGTGCGCAAACACAGAGGAAGGCTGCTGTACCCCCTGGATGATGGATCGGGAGGTGAGTCCCTGACACTGCTACTAGATAGCAGAGTCTCTCTCCTTTTGGTCACGGACAGCCTGAGACATACAGCAAGGACTGCACAATTACGCCCGTGAGACAGGAAGATATTTAACCTACAAACTACAGGATATGGTAATGTAGGATCGATTCCCTGCTCCATGCCTTGCATTTGAACTGCCCAAAAGCCCACTTGCTAACCCGAGACAAAGACTGTCTAATATGTGGGTCCTCATTTTTGCTGAATTTTGTTTTCTACACCTGACTGTATACTTAATATAGCAGTGATCTTGGGAACCTGAAGAACACGATACACGCGGGCACCTATTTTGTGGCTAAGGGACTTTTTGCTCCTTAGAAAACAGCAGCCAGTGGCTATTTAAGCAGCATCTGTGCAATCTCAATGTGGTTACTGTAGACTTCAGAACAGGAGTTTTAGACCTTAGGACTCATTGGGCCAGATTCTCATAAGAGATAAGACGGTGTATCTCCAGATACATTGTTGTATTTCTGTTTCTGTGCCCGGGTATCTATGCGACTGATTCTTAGAATCAGTTACGCATAGATACGACGTGGATCCGACTGGCGTAAGTCACTTATACCGTCGGATCTTAAATGCAATACTACGCTGGCTGCTAGGTGGCGTATATGCCAACACTTAATTTAAATACAAGCTGCCCCCTTTGAATTACGCGGCCTTACGCCAGGCCATTTACACTACGCCGCCGCAAATTACTGAGCAAGTGCTTGGAGAATACGGCACTTGCTCCTGTAAGTTGCGGCGGCGTAGTATAAATAGCATACGCTACGCCAGCCGCAGTTCTACAAGAATCTGGCCCATTAACTTTAAAAAAAATATGATCCGGTAAACTTTGCACACCTTTGTTTTTATGCACTTGAACTGGAGGCGTTTTAAACTAAAATTTCAGTTGAGACTTTAGTCGTCGACTACAGTTCTAAAGGGTAGGAAAGGGGACAGTTAAGGGACGATTTAGAAAACAATGACTCCTAGGGCCAGATTCAGGTACACGTACATTTGCGCAGAGTATCCGAGATACGCTACGCAGCCGTATTTTACCAGGCTCTACGACTAATTCTGGTAGATTTTTGCCCGTACGATACGGCGGTGTAGTGTATTTCTCGCCGCGGAATCGAAATACGCGATTAGGGGGCGTGAAGCATTTAAATTAGGCGCGTCCCCGCGGCAATCGAACTGCGCATGCTCCATTCAGAAATTTCCAGTCGTTACGTCATTTTTTGTTTGAGTAGTGTCGTTTACGGACATTCCTATTCCCGGACGACTTACGTAAAAAATAAAAAAAGACGTCGGAAAACGTTGATATTTGACGCGGGAACGACGGCCATACTTAACATGGGCTGTCTAATATTAGACAAGCTAAAAGCTGGTATAACTTTACGCAGCGAAAAGATGACTAAAGATGCCGTAAGAGATTGCGATTGAAGATCGTAATTTCGTGGATCATCATAAAAAGCTCATTAGCATACCCCGAAGCGGAAAACGACGGGAACTCCACCCAGCGGCCGCAAAATTATTGCAGCGTAGATCCGAAGGCGTACGAACACGTAAGCCAGTCGGATTGAAGCCCGCAGCCGTATTTTCATGGTTTGAGGATTCAAACTAGTGAAACGACCCGCGTAATTTGAAAGTACTCCAGTCTAACGCGAGTTAGACAGGAGTAAGGGCTCTGTGAATCTGGCCCCTAGTTTTTAGTTGCTCCATGTGACAAAAGACCTGTGTTGGGAATGAATGTGCCAGTACAAGAGATCAAGCTGTGCTTTGCCTGTTATTATAGCAATTTCCTGATGATAACATTGGCGTCATTAATTTGTAGATTTTTTTTTCTTCTTTAGAAAACTTTCTTCTGTCAGCCGAATTTGTCAAATCTATGTTCATAACAGAAGTCAGAAGAAAATCATATGAACAAATGAATGTGCATATCAAGCAAGGAAGCTTGGTACTGATGTCTCAGCCCCCATTTGATCCTCATTCAGGGAACTGCTTTATATTTATGTAAACGCCAAGCCCTCTGGCTGCTGTCTTATCACCATTTTTGTGTTCCAGTGTCTTTGAAATTCTGCACTTCCCAATTTTTCACTGTGCTGTAATTTGATTGGTATATTACCTACAAGCACCATATCCCCGGTGCCCCTTGGCTACCACAGAGACAAACTCCCAAAGAGATTTTAAAAGCCAACTGATATTTTATAAATAAGCAGCAAGGGGCCAATTCTAAAACCTTCCCTTCCCCACTAAGCCACACAGTTTTTCCCTAAATCCCACCCTGTACCTATAGTGGGGATTGAAAGTTTGGGCACCCTAGGTAAAAATTTGTAATAATGTGCATAACGAAGCCAAGGAAAGATGGAAAAATCTCCAAAAGGCATCAAATTACAGATTAGACATTCTTATAATACCGTGTTTCCCCGAAAATAAGACACCGTCTTATATTTTTTTTTCCTCAAGAAATCACACTATGGCTTTTTTTCGGGGGGTGTCTTATTTTTATTACAGAAAATAAAGGTTGCCTACCTGAACCACACTTGCGCTTCTTAGCATTTCCTCTGTCCACCTGTAGACTGAGATTATCGTATTCTGCACGCCATTTTTGGACCATTCGGATATCCAACTTCTTCTCTTTGCAAAAAGCCGTAAGATTCTTGCCTCGGGAGTCCTCCACAATTCCTTTCTTGTACTCAACAGAATAACTCTTTCTTTTTGCACTCATCTTGTCTGGTTGTACCACTACAAGATATCACTACAAGATTCGACACTACATCTTATTTTTGGAGATTCGACACTACATCTTATTTTTGGAGATTCGACACTACATCTTATTTTCGGATATTCGACACTACATCTTATTTTCGGAGATTCGACACTACATCTTATTTTCGGAGATTTGACACTACATCGCTACGTCTTATTTTCGGAGGGGTGTCTTATATTTCTATCTTGCGTCGAAATCCCGCTACGGCTTATTTTCGGAGTACGTCTTATTTTCGGGGAAACACGGTATGTCAAAAAAGTTAGATTTTATTTCCATCATTTACACTTTCAAAATTACAAAAAAACAAGAAATGGTGTCTGCAAAAGTTTGGGCACCCTGCAGAGTTAATATTTTGTACTGCCCCCTTTGGCAAGTATCACAGATTGTAAATGCTTTTTGTAGCCAGCCAAGAGTCTTTCAATTCTTGTTTGAGGTATCTTTGCACATTCTTCCTTACAAAAGTCTTCCAGTTCTTTGAGATTTCTGGGCTGTCTGTCACACATATTCAGAGATTTTCAATTATGTTGTGGTCAGGAGATTGTGAAGTCCATGGCAAAACCTTCAGTTTACACCCCTTGATGTAATCCCCTGTGGATTTTGAGGTGTGTTTAGGATCATTATCCATTTGTAGAAGCCATCCTCTCTTTAACTTCAGCTTTTTCACAGATTGTATCAAGTTACCATCCAAAATTTGCTGAAATTTTATTGAATCCATTTTTCCTTCTACTCGCAAAATGTTCCCTGTGCCACTGGCTGCAATACAACCCCAAAGCATGATTGATCCATCCCCATGCTTAACAGTTGGACAGAGGTTATTTTCTTTAAATTCTGTGCCCTTTCTTCTCCAAACTTTGCTCATCCGGCCAAAAAGTTATATTTTAACCTCATCGGTCCACAGAACTTGTTTCCAAAATGCATCAGGCTTGTCTATATGTTCATTTGTAAAGTTCAAACGCTGATTTTTGTGGTGAGGAAGTAGAAGAGGTTTTCTTCTGATGACTCTTCCATGAAGACCATATTTGTACAAGTCTCTCTTTATAGTGGAATAGTGTACCACAACTCCAGTGTCTGCCAGATCTTTCTGGAGGGACCGTGCAGTCAAACGTGGGTTTTGAATTGCTTTTCTCACAATCCTGCGAGCTGTTCTGTCTGATATTTTTCTTGGTCTCCCAGATCTTGTTTTAACTTCCACTGTTCATGATGACTGCCGTTTCCTAATTACATTCCGAACTGAGGATATTGACATCTGAAAACGCTTTGCTATCTTCTTATAGCCTTCTCCAGCTTTGTGAGCGTCAACTATTTTCAGTTTTCTAGACAACTGCTTAGATTGAATAACCCATGGTGCTGATTGTTGGGGCAAGGTCAGGTGAGTCTGGGCATTTAAAACCTTTGAGATTGACATCACCTGGTCTTCCCAGATGATGATTGAGAACAATCCATGACACTGGCAGGTCTCAGCTTTGCAAAGGGGGCAGTGCATGCTAGAAATTCTGCAGGGTGCCCAAACTTTTGCAGATGTAATTTTTTTGTGTAAATGATGGAAATAAAATTAACTCTTTTGGACATATAAGAATGTCTAATCTGTAATTTGATGGCTTTTGGAGATTTTTCCATCTTTCCAAACTTTCAATTCCCCACTGTATACCTCACACAGACATTTTGGGGAACCTTACAAAGCTTTAGCCATGGACCCCTGGGTACATTCGGGCCCCTTAACATTTGTAATGCCTGTACCCCCATGATGGCGGCCTCATATCAAGAGACAAGGTATGGAATGCCACTACTTACCCTGGAACGAAATAAGAGTTCATGCATGACTCCTCCCTGGTTTATCACCAGCACTCTTTTTTTTTTTTGCTTCTTCCTTTTTCACCATCTGAGCCTAGTACATTTACTTTATCCTCTCTGATTATAAAATTATAATTTTTCACTTCCCATTGCTATAGATGTAGACCCTTTTTAGAAGCAACTCAAGCCTCTCAAGCCTCGTACACACGGCTGGATTCCCGACAGGAAAACTGCAATACGCGGCGTATTTTTCTGCGATTTGTAAACTTTTTATTTTTTTCCACAAAACATTTTACATTGATGTCTATGCCGAACGCCGAAAGCCGCCTGAAAAAAAGGGTCCGGGACTTGTTTTCAGGCGGCAGGCGTACGGCGTTTCGGCCTTTGGCGTGAGATGTGAACCATCTCATAGACATCAATGTAAATTTGCCCCTCTAGCGGCACGAGCGTCGTGCTTCAGGCGTATATACGCCTAGGTGTGAATGCAGGCTAATGCCCATTTCACATTTTCTCTACAGAGAAATGGTTGTTTAAAAGACGCTAAGAAGATGGTAGAGGCTGCAGACATAGAAGACATACGTGATCTTGTTACCGATCAGTTCCTTTGCACAGGAGGGATAGATCCCCAAGTAGAACCCCAAACTTGTAAACGTAAGTGTTTATTTGCCTAGCTACTGTATTTTTTGTACTCTACTGTACTTCTACATACTGCTACATATTCCAACCTGTTGTGTATATGCTTTTTACTCACACAGAAGATGATGGCACTCCTCTTATTATTAATTATCGTGGGCGATATATTCAGGTGAGTAGACAATAAAGTACATTTTCAGCTCTGTTGTGATTATAACATCTATGGATGTACACAGTATAAATCTTTGTAGATGTTTCACTAGGAAACCTGATATAGGAGAATATTGTATTTCATAGAGTTTAACCACTTCAGCCACGGAACCATTTTGTTGCTAAAGGACCAGGCTACTTTTTGCGGTTCGGCACTGTGTCGCTTTAAGTGACCAATTGCGCGGTCGTGCGACGTGGCTCCCAAACAAAATTGACGTTTTTTATCTCCACAAATAGAGCTTTATTTTGGTGTTATTTAATCACCTCTGCGGTTTTTATTTTTTTGCGCTATAAACAAAAATAGATACTTTTGCTTTAATAAATATCCCCAAAAAACATATAAAAATACTTATTTTTTCCTCAATTTAGGCCGATACGTATTCTTCTACATATTTTTGTTAAAAAAAGTTTGCGCAAAAGCTATACCGTCTACAAAATAGGCGATAGTTTTATGGCATTTTTATGAATAATTTTATTTTTTACTAGTAATGGCGGCGATCAGCGTTTTTTTTTTATATCATGACTGTGACATTATGGCGGACACTTGACACCATTTTGGGACCATTGTCATTTTTACAGCGATCAGTGCTATAATAATGCACGGATTACTGTGAAAATTACATTGGCAGTATAGGAGTTGACCTGTAAGGGCGCTGCAGTGTTCCCTAGGTACAGCGATGCCCAGAAGTCACTCAGGGTATCATGGCAGCATCGAAGGAGGCGGACGAGGGTGGTTGCGGGGGCTTCTTGGCTTCTGGATGGCAACTGAAGGAATTGATTTACTAAAGGCTGTTTACTTTCCAAGGGAAGTTCCACGATGCAATTCAATTATCCATAGAGCTTAGACTCTAGAATTAGGTAAAACTCTGATGACTTCCATTATCCAATTATGAGCAAACAAAAATTCATTTTTTTTTTTTGCATTTTCTTTTTGCATGTGATTTGGGTATTCTTTGCAAAGTGAAGGTTTTACACATTTACTAAGCTCTGTGGCAAACTCCCTTGCAAAGTGTAATTTCACTTTCAAAATGAACAGCATATTTGATTTTAATAAATCAATTGCCAGGGTTTTAAGGCCAGAGACAGATAGCAAACCGGCATTTCCAATAGCAGGCAGTCATTTTTCTCACAACAGGTTTTCTTGAAAGGAGGAAAAACTGTACTTTACCAAGTCCCAACCCTGCGCTGCTCTCTTGCTTCTGGATAAGCCCTCAGGCCGTGTACACACGGCAGGGAATCTCGACGGGCAGAACACATCGTTCCGCCCGTCGAGGTTCCCTGCCGGCCGTCGAAATCAGCGACCCGCCCGTCGGGAATGGCAACCAGCCATTCTTCCAGGCGGGCCGTCGAGGAAATAGAGAGCGTGCTCTCTATTTCGGCTCGACGGGCTTCCCGACGGGAAGCTCGCCGAGACCGTACACACGGCCGAGGTCCTCGCTGGAATGTGCATTCCAGCGAGGTTCTCGCTGGTTTTCAGCGAGAACCTCGGCCGTGTGTACGGCGGCTCAGGCTCTGGCCAAGCAGCCCGGGGCACCTCCACCCAGACAGCCGTCCAGATGGCACTAGGGTGACCACATTTCCAAACTACCATTCAGGGACACCCCCCCTTCCCAAACATCAGCTTGTTCTGTAACGAATCACAGCACAGTGATTGGACACAAGAGGGGATTTATGATTTCTCCAATGGCAAGAAGTGCTCTAGTCTTTGGCCAGCCAAATGCTCCGAAGTGGGCTGAAGTGGTTAAAGTGATTGTAATGGATTTTTTATTTTTAAATAACAAACATGTCATTCTTACCTCAACTGTGCAGTTTGTTTTGCACAGAGTGACCCCGATCGTCCATTTCTGGGGTCCCCCCTGCGTCTCCTCCCGCATCAGATAACCCCCTAGGAGAAGCCATCTCCAGGGGGGGTTACCTTGCGGGTGCTCTCCTGAGTCATTCATTTAGCGTCCATAGCCACCGAATGTATGACTCGGCCCCTCCCCCAGCGCACGCATCTTTGGATTTGATTGACAGCAGCGGGAGCCAATGGCTGCACTGCGATCAATCTATTCAATCAAGAGGGAAATTCGTGGCTCAGGTAAGTAAAATGAGGGGGGGGGGGGGCTGGTCACTGCAAGGTGTTTTTTCACCTTAATGCATAGGATGCATTAAGGTGAAAAAACACAAGGGTTTACAACCCCTTAAAGCGGATGTCCGCCTGAAAAAAAATATTAAAAGCCAGCAGCTACAAATACTGCAGCTGCTGACTTTTAATATTAGGACACTTACCTGTCCTGGAGTCCAGCGCCGTCCGCAGCAGAGGATGAGCGATCGCTTGTCACCCTGCTGCTCCCCCCTCCATCCACGGTGAGGGAACCAGGAAGTGAAGCGCTCCGGCTTCACTGCCCGGTTCCCTGCGGCGCATGCGCGAGTCGCGCCCGCCGATTGGCTCCCGCTGTGTGCTGGGAGCCGAGTGTTCCCAGCACACAACGGGGGACGCATGGGATGTGGCAAAAAAAAACATCTTTTGCCCGAGATGTCTGGCCGGAAGTGGGTGCAAATACCTGTCTTTAGACAGGTATCTGCACCCCCTTCCCCCTGAAAGGTGTCAAATGTGACACCGGAGGGGGGGAGGGTTCCGATCAGCAGAAGTTCCACTTTAGGGTGGAGATCCGCTTTAAGTGCAATCAATCTTCAGTACCCAGTTAATTAGAAAGGGGGTAATTTACTAAAGGCAAATCCACTTTGCACTACAAGTCGCTGTAGATCCGAGGGGGACATGCAAGAAAAATAAAAAATAAAACAGCATTTTAGCTTGCACACTATTGGATGATAAAATCAGCAGAGCTTCCCCTCATTTCAGATCTACCCCTCAGATTTACAGCGACTGCACTTTCAGTGCAATTTCAACTGCGCTTTGCACTTGCAGTTTGCACTTGTAGTGCAAAGTGGATTTCCCTTTCGTAAATAACCCCCAGTGTATGAATTAACTCTGTGCACTGAAGATCGATTGCACTTAAGCAGTTTATGGACTTTTTGTCACAAGTTATTATTGCACTTCAAGTTATATTATATTTATTATTGAACATTATTGCACTATTATATTTGATTATATTTATGTATTTGCACTGTGAAGGTTTTTTTCATACATTCTTTGATTGAGGATACATCATGAATTTCTCTAGGTGGGAGTTACAAGCTGGCGTACAGTAAATAGCTGCCAAGGATATAAACGTGGGCAAGTTCCATCTACCAGTCGAGATTTCCACGTCAACCTTTTCAGCGTGCTGCCCTGGATACAGCAAATTGTAAAAGACAAGCTCACCTTCATCTGAATATCCCCAAAAACTCGACATCAAGACATCAAAATGCCAGTCTTCCTGTGTGTACCCAGATGAAAAAATGTGTTCCTTTCATAAATTAACAAGTCATGGAATTTGCTGATACACATAATAAAATACTCTATTAATGTATCCTCCTTTCCTATCTTGTATGCAAAATGGAACAAGAAACATACTGTATATTCAAATATGTAAACAGTCATTGATTTGTTGGGCAATTCGACAAACATTTAGCGAGTTTCAGCCAAGATTTCACATTTTCAGTAGGGTTGTCCCGATACCACTTTTTTAGGACCGAGTACAAGTACCGATACTTTTTTTCATGTACTCGCCGATACCGAATACTTTTTTTTTTAAATGTGTCCCCAAATGCAGCCATGTCCCCCCACATATGCAGCCATGTCCCCCCACATATGCAGCCATGTCCCCCACATATGCAGCCATGTCCCCCACATATGCAGCCATGTCCCCCCAGCCATGTCCCCCACATATGCAGCCATGTCCCCCCACATATTGCAGCCATCTCCCCCATATATCCAGCCATGTCCCCCACATTTGCAGCCATGTCCCCCATATATCCAGCCATGTCCCCCACATATATCCAGCCATGTCCCCCAACCTAGATGATGCCGCTGCCACCGCCGCCGCATTAATCTGCGTGCAGGGAACATTACAGCTTTCGATTGAATAGCTGTGTTCCCCGCCGCGCCGTGTATAGACACTCCACCTTGCTCGGGATTGGACAGATCACCCGTCCAATCCAGAGCAAGGGGGAGTGTCTATACGCGACACGGCGGGGAACACAGCTATTCAAACGAAAGCTGTAATGTTCCCCGCACACTGATTAGCGCGGCAGCGGTGGCTGCGGCTTTGCGGTATGCGGCAGGTTTGCGGCGGCGGCGCGTTGTGGCGGCAGGGGGGGACAAGTATTCTACCAGGCATCGGGGGCATTTGCGGAAGTACAAGTACTCCCCCAAATACTCGGTATCGGTCCCGATACCGATACTGGTATCGGGACAACCCTAATTTTCAGGGCCTGTTCATACCAACAGGCGCATTTTATGGATCCGTTCAATGGATACTAGACATGTGCACTGCCGAAAAATGTGTTTGTTTTTAATGTTTCATTCGTTTTTTAGCTTTTTTCGGAAGCCATAAATTCGGAAATTCGAAATTCAAAAATCTAAATTTTCGAATTTTCAAATATTTCCGAAATTTTGGAAATACGAAAATCTGAGAATTCGGAAATTTAAAGATTCGGGAATTTTGGAATTAACTAATTTGTCAAAATTCGTTAAACTCATTCGGAACTAAACAAATTGCACATGTCTAATGGATACACCCTGTTTGTTGTGTTGGGACAGTGCCATTTGCTACAACTCATAACAGTGTTTCATTTTTTTTCATTTTTTTTTTTTAAATGTTACACAATCTTTTAATGCTTTTCTATGTTGTGATACAGATGCACATACCTCCCAACATTTAAACTAGGGTTGTCCCGATACCTCTTTTTTAGGACCGAGTACAAGTACCGATACTTTTTTTCAAGTAGTCGCCGATACTTTTTTTAAATGTGTCCCCAAATGCAGCCATGTCCCCCCACATATTACAGCCATGTATGTCCCCCATACCTGTAGTAGATATGATGCCGCCGCATACCACTGCATTAATCCCCCTGCATTACAAGCTTTCGTTTGAATACTTGTAATGCCTGCCGCACCATGTATAGACACTCCCCTTCTCGGGATTGGACGGATCCGTCCAATCCCGAGAAGGGGAGTGTCTATACATGGCGCGGCAGGCATTACAAGTATACAAACGAAAGCTTGCAATGCGCGCTGTATTGCACGGGGATTAACGCGGCAGTATGTGGCGGCGGCTTTGCAGCGGCGGGGGGGGGAGTATTCTATTTAGGTATCGGGGGTATTTGCGGGAGTACAAGTACTCCCGCAAATACTCGGTATCGGTCCCGATGCCGATACTAGTATCGGTATCGGGACAACCCTAATTTGAACTTCAGAATGAGGGGAAATGTGGGCGTGGCCAATCACTTAGCAGTGGGAGGGGGTTAAGGGATGTGGTTAAACAAAACCCAGGCTTCTCTGTACTTATAAAATGGAAAATTGTATCAAATACTTACCGTAATTTTCTTTTTTCCTGATGCCAAGACATGGCATCATTACATATCATATATCCCCACCCCTATATCCACCCACAGGCCACATTTAACTCTCTATAAAAATCTGACTGAGAGCAACCTCCCCATTCTTTGTATAAAGTATAAAGATCAGAGGGAGGGTTCGTATGCTGCCATGTCTTGGCATCAGGAAAGGAAAATTACGGTAAGTATTTGATACAATTTCCCATTTTCCGACGCCAGACATGGCAGCATTACATGTGATACATGATGAGCTTTTTAGATGGAGAGTTTAATGCTGTAAACTTAGGGCCAGATTCTCGTAGATCTGCCCTTTTTCTGCGTATCCCCTTTACGCTACGCCTCCGCACTATTTACGGGCAAGTGCTGTATTCTAAAAGCACTTGCTCTGTAATTTGCGGCGGCATAGCGTAAAGAGGCCGAGTAATTCAGATAGGGAAGGAGGGGGCGTGCTGTATTTAAATTAAGCACGCCCCCGCGCCGAATGAGATGTGCATGCGCCGGCCCTAAACGTAGCCCACTGTACATGCTCCATAGTACGCCGCAAAAACATTGATTTCGACGGCAACGTAATTAACTACAGGCCTATTCGCGACAAGTTACGCAAACGACGTAAACAACGGAAAAACACGACGCTGTCCATACTTAACATGGCTTACGCCGGACCTACGCAAGGTTACCCCTCATATAGCAGGGGTAACCTTACGCGTACGCAAACTACGTCAACGGCGCGCAACTTCGTTCGGGAATCGGCGTATCATGCTCATTTGCATATTAGACGCTGAAATCGACGGGAACGCCACCTAGCGGCCAGCGTACAATTACATCTAAGATCCGACGGTGTAAGTGACTTACGCCAGTCGGGTCTATGCCAAATCTATGCGTAACTGATTCTAAGGATCAGTCACATAGATACACAGGGGATAGAAACAGAGATACGACGGTGTATCCGGAGATACACCGTTGTATCTCTTTTGAGAATCTGGCCCTTAATCTTCATTCAACAAAAAGACATAGGGCCAGATTCAGGATGGTGAGCGGTTCTTTTTGCCGGCGTAACGTTTCTCATTTACGTTACGCCGCCGCGACTTTACGCGCAAGTGCTGTATTCACTAGGCACTCCTAAAGTTGCTTCGTAATGGCCCGTCGTAATTCAAATTCGGCGGGTAGGGGGCGTGTAGTATTTAAATTAGGCGCGATCCCGTGCCGAACGTACTGCGCATGCGCCGGCCGTCAATGTATCCCAGTGCGCATGCTCCAAATTATGACGGTGTTTTCGACGTGAACGTCAAATTATGCCGCTCGTATCTTAACTCAATCCCGGCGTATCTTGTTTTCTAATTACAGAAAACAGATACGCCGGCGTAACTTCTACCTGAATCTGGCCCATAGAAGCTTGGATAAACTTCCTCCCAAACTCTACTGTAGTAAGAGCTGCTAGATCCACCCTGTAGTGTTTTAAGAACATAATGTGATGACCAGCTAGCCCCTTTGCAGACTGTCTCCAGAGACAACCCTGCCTGTGCCCTCCAAGAAGATGACATCACCCTGGTTGAGTGATGAGCTCTAACCACCTCTGGATTATCCTTCCCGGCTCTACAAGCCCCGTGAATATTTTCACTATTCAGGCCGAGATGCTTCTGGCCAAAGCCCCTTACTCTTTGAATCTTCATGATTCTGAATGTAGAAGTAGCCCGAGATAGGCTTTGAGGACTTTGGAATGTCAAACTTGTGCGGATCAGCATCTGATTCCGCTGGGAAGGCTGGAAGCACCCACTCACTGGAAAGACGAAACATGGATGTCACTCTTTGGAACAAAATGATCCAATGGTCTCAGCACAACCCTGTCTGGGAAGAACATGGAATAAGATTCTGCCACCCCAAATTTTAGGAGTCGACACTTTCCCCCAAAATCATGGCTAATAGAAAAGAAGATTTTAAGGAGATCTCCCATAAAAGAGTACAATGAGGGTTTGCTAGACAATTGAGGACTACTGCCAGGTCCCATTAAGGTAACCTATTTCTCTTGAGAGGGCGTAGTCCAAGTATCTCTCATGAAGTGATCCATCAGCAGGTTTGCTCCCCATTTCTTTTGGGTAAAAGCCAAGATGGTAGAAATTTTCACCTTAAGCAAACTGAACCCCCGAATCCAATTCAGATTGTAGAAAAGACAGGATTTGAGATAAATTTGGGTCACGAGGGTCAAACTGATGTCCGGGTGCAAAGCTTGTGAACGCTTAGATAGCATTGATTGACCCTTTCATAGAACTCCGTAAAGTTTCAATCCCCTCTGGAAAACATCCTAACTCTTGTAACCTCTGCCTTACAATTTCCAGGCTGCTAAGGTTAGTCGTGATGGTTGCAGATGTAGTGTATCTCCCTCCGACAAGAGGAGACGAGGAGTCACCGGCAGAGCGATCGGTGTGCACACGCTGATACCCATTGCCATAAGGAAAACCTGTGATGAATGTCAAAAATCTCATCAGGAATTCCGGAATTAAAGAAATTGGAGGGAAGGTATAGGCCATCTGTCCCCTCCACTAATGGATGAGGGTAGCGTGAGAGGAATCGGTTCCCCTTGTAATAGGCTGATGAGGCAAAACAGATCCAGTTGCGGGATGATCCTTTGGAACACTTCGGGGTGAAGGGACCATTCGTTGGGATCCTTGAATTGTCCGGAAAGACAAATTCTGATAGGCTGGAAAATAATATATGGCCCTCAAATCAGGGAGATATTGCTGGGCCAAAGTCATGATTGGTTTCACCTCTCAGGAGGGACTGGCTGTGCATGTCACCTTGTCGCTGTATATAGGACTGCTGCCATGTGGTCCAGACGGAGTAGGACTGGCAGACCCTGTATGTGTGGCAGTAAAGTGTTCAATGTCATGAATGCTGGTAGGAGTTCCAGAATATCGGAAACTAGGCCCTGAGTGGGAAATTCCCACCTGCCCTGAATCTTGAGATGCTCGCAGGTGGTGCCCCACCCTGCTGTGCTGGCATCTGTGGCAACAATAATCCATGGCTGCAGCCCTAATAGCCTAAGCCATTTAGCAGGTTTTTTTTTTTAAATCACCAGAACTCTGGTGCCTCCTGCTGGAGATCCTGATTGGCTGGGCTAGACAAACTCTTCCATTGCATCAGGAAGCCTTGTTGGAAAAACAGAGTTTCCAGTGAGCCCAGAGGATCATCGGAATACAAGAAGCCATTGTCCCGAGAGGACTCATGCACTGGGATGCTGACATCACTGAAGCAGCCAACGCCTGTTGGAACATCTCCCTGACTTTAGGGAGTTCGAGGTGGCAAAGAAACTGAGGCTGCCTGAGTATTGAATCGGGCCACTAGGTAGAGCATATTCTGCGTAGGTGCCAGCTGGTTTTGGCAATGCCTGCCCCTCAACTCGAAACTGCTGGTATGACTGAAGGATCGGGACATGCCGATAGGTATATTGCAAGTCCATTGAAATCCTCCAGTAACCTGGTTGAATGACTTGGATTTTTGGTATGGAGAGACTCCATCTTGAGTCTATCCGTATAAATTGATTCAGCCTCTTGAGGTAGTTCTGGAGGCTGCCGTTTGAACAACCAATAACGGCCTTGCCATTGGTACTGATTAAGCACAAAATAAATGTGTGAAATGCGTCTGTGACCTTGTGTTGGTGTCATCACTTTGAACAATAAAAGGCAATCGGAATTCCTGGATGTGCAGCCATTTCTTCTCTTACATGGCCTTGCGCCACTGTGGACTGAAACCACAATTTTTCGGCAGTGGTCTTACCAAAACTGGGTCATTTTGAGCCACTTGGCTCCAACTGCCTCCTGGGCAGGCCTGGCGTTAAAAGGGCTTCTGAGTATCTTGGAGAGCCGCAAGGGTCTTGGCTCCCTGTGATCTTACGATGGTTGACTCTGTACCCCTCCAACGCCTTCTGAAGCCCTTGGATGGGCAAAAGCCTCCAAAATCCCAGTACCTGTTTGGCGCTCCTCTAGATGGTTGCCCCCTCTGGCTCTTCGATCTTGGGGCAGAAGATCTGATTTTCCTCCTATAACCCTGGAGATGATAGTTTCCGTTATTTTGGCAAAACAGCGCCTTCCCTATCAAAACGCAGTTTACAGCAATTCTGCTTTGAGGATGGGCCAACCGTCCAGGATTTTAGTCGCAGTGCTCTTTTGGCTGAGACTGAGCTCAGCATGGCTCTGGATGACCATCAAATGATGTCTATAGCTGCCTCACCTGTAAAGTCCACTGAGAGTTATATCTCATCAAGAGCCTTGATGACTCTTCACTAGCTGGTTTTAATCGCATACTCCGAGTTCAGCGCCCACACTCACATAGCACTTGCTACAGATGTTAAAGCAATGCGTCGATCAAGGATATTGTGAAAGTAGGAAGAGTCTTCCATCGGAAGTGTCACATTCTTGGCCAGTCTGGTGGGTTAGATAAAGGAGTCGCATCCTTCTCCGTTAGTGGATACAACTTCTGCAACCTAGTGGTTGAGGAGGATTTTCTCTCTCCCTTTTCTCATTCCTCCTGAAACAGGCTTCTTATTTCTGTCATAAGAGAAAAGGTAGCTTACCTGTTTCCTTAGATTCCTCCTATGGAACCCAAAGGCTTGTTCACACTTGCAGCAGGATCTGCAATTGCACTGAAAAGCAATCTGTGCTTAGGTCACTTTTCAGAGGCATTTGATATTGTCACTTAGGGAAGACCAATGTTAATGCAATGCGATTTTCACAGAGCGATTTGTACACAATGTTGCAACTCGCATGGGTGCGGCCCATTCACTTGGTTGCCCTACGTGCGCAAAAAGAAGCCCCTGCTCCTATTTAAGGGTGACCAGCTTTGCACAATGTTTTAAAAGGCGCATTCTCCCACGTGACCTATCACAGCAGAATCGCATGGCATTTGGGGTGCCCTGAAAGGATAACGGCACCTAATACATATTGTACAGCGATTGTCACACAATTTTAAAATCAGATTGTACTGTGTGTAATAACAGGTTTTCTCCTTCATTAGAGGAGGTTCCGGATCCACCCATTTCAGTGCGGCTTTACTGCCATAACGAATGGTGATATTAGCGTAAGACAATATCATCTCCCTCTGGCTGTAATACTGGATCTGCGGAATCAGCCTGTCTAATATACTGGGCTGGAGTCACCCCTGAAGTGCCTGGTACCCCTCTAGTTTGAGAGGGTTGAATGGATTGGTTTAGACCTAGTGTAGTGCCTATACTGTCTGTCCACTTCTGTCCCTGGCTGCCCGAGATGACTGGAAAATTCAGCCAGGGGGTTGGGGACTATTTTGCTGAGCAAGGTTGACACCTGCAGACTCTCAAACTCCTGGTCTCTGGCAAGCTGCCTGAAGCAGTCGCTGCAAAGTAGCTTTCCAGGCATAGGGTCGTCTCCACATGACCAACATTCGGGCGCTGAGCCCTCAGAGGAGAAGCTGTGAGCGTTCTCTTAAGCGTACATTTGCGCCCTTTGTACTGGGGTCTGCCAGGACTGGAGGAGACACTTTCCGCCCTGAAAAATCTTGATGATACAGAGGGCCTCTGAACCTCCTTGAGCGGGTGTGAGCGGCCGGGGTTGCAATAGATAAGAAGGCAGTTTTATCAGGGCTTGATGCACTCTTTTCTCCTGTGTCTTCTTACTTACCAAAAGTTGGCCCTTTACCTTATGGCGCGGTGGTCTTTATTATGTGGCGGTAGGCTCATGCTGATGGAAGTTACCGAAAGATGCAAGGGGGACTGCATGGCAACAGAGAAATAAGGGAAGTGAAAGAGAAACAAATTTAAACAAAATAAATCTGGGGAAAAAAAAACCATCCCCTAAGAATACATTACTCCCTACTCCTCCCCCCCCCCATCTATCCCCATTACTAGGATAGCAAAACTTACCACTCATTGACTGTTCCTCAGAAGGAGATGCTGCCTCTCTGGATGCTTGAATAGCAAAAAGGCATCCATTACCTGTCCAATTAGATCACCTGAGACTCAGCCCTCTCTCACCTCTACTCTATAAAAAAGGGCTAATACAATTAGGAGGGCCAACACCCATCCACACAAAAGGATACCTTTAAGCTGGCTACACACCATACAATCTTCTGCAGATTTCTTCCCTCAGATTTATCAAAACCACACAACATGAGGCCAAACCCTAAAGCCTCAACCTGTATGCAATCAGGCAGGCACCACATGGTCCCGGCAAATCCAAAGGAAATCAGACAACACAAGTTGCAGTGTGTATGGGGTCTTTAGAGACATGAGAGCAAGAGAAAGAAAAAAGTTTTATAGAAATTGACAGACCTGGAAAGTGTTCCATAGGAGAGAAGGCATCATGCAGTCCCAGCTACTTAAATCAGACTCCATCGCAGGCAATGCCAAAGGAGGACTGTCGTCTCTGATTAGAGAACACCTCAACCCCAGAAGACCACCAGAAGGGGTTCCCCACCTTGTTGGTGCATTTAGCGTGCATAAGATGTGGGACCTCGCACTGGGAGAGGCTGAACCCAGCCGAAACTTCGACATAGTCGGTAGGTAAGGGTTTATCCTGAATGTAACGGTCTGTAGGTTGATCTTTGAGGACAAAAAGGAGAATGGGGAGGTTTCTCTCAGTCAGACTTTTATAGAGAGTTAAACAAGTCCTGTGGGTGGACATAGGGGCGGGGCTATATCATACGTATGCTGCAATGTCTGGCGTCAGGAAAAATAAATAAAGTGCTGAAGGTATTAGGTGAAACCTATGGAAATTTACCTTGATGGATCACATGGCATTTCGGAAACCAGGTCATAAGTGAGAGCTTGCATATAACAGGTGTTACCAAAGAGACACCAAGTGAGGGGAATTGAAATGCTCCCAGCTGAACCAATGTCTCCCACCCAGCGTCACATGGGTGTGGCAGAGAAGGGGAGGCATCAGTGCCTAAACAAGTGAATCCACCCATACAGGCTCAGCTACCCACCCAATGTCAGTCTGGATAGAAAGAAAAACCTGCTTATGTGGTGCAACATCAAAAAAAATATACTGTCGCACACACCAAGCAGTAACTTGGCGCCAATGCGGTAAGGAGCACCCGCCCAGACCCACCACCTCCATCTATTAGAAATGTAAAGGAAGGGGACAGGTGGGAGAGGGAAGAGCGCCAAAATCGTATCGCAGCTCCCAGGGGACAGACGATCAAACAGCCCAGAGATCCATGCGCACACTGCAAAGACCCTGACATGTGGAACTGAGTGCTAGCAAGCAACAGGAAAAGGTAGATTGAGATAAAAACATATCTATATATGTACACATATGTATATGAGTATGTAATGAGAATCAAGTATAAGGTATAATAAAACCATGATTGGGTCTATCATGGACTGCAAAAATGCAAAAGGTGCTTTGCAGACTGCCAAATGGTAAAATACACCTCCCAATCCCTATATGAATATATTGTTGGGAACAGTTTGGAAATTTGCTAGAAATGCATGCATCCATGCGATTCCACCCCTATATGGGAACAGAAGAAATAAGAATAAAAAAGGAGAATTGTTGGGAGGGAGGAATAGTGCCATCCCCACCTGATGCGAGTGCGCCCCTGGGCATATGCAAATATACCCCTGGTTCCCCTATGTGCCAAGTGGCAACAATTGGTATATGGTGCACCAGACCACTAAATGACCAAGACCATGTGGAAGACCATGTGTCTTCCATGTGTCTTCCACATGTCAGGGTCTGTGCAGTGTGCGCATGGATCTCTGGGTCGTTTGCTCGTCTGTCCCCTGGGAGCTGTGATGTGATTTTGGCGCTCCTCCCTCTCCCATCTGTTCCCTTTATTCCCATTTGTAATGGGTGGAGGTGGTAAGTCTGGGTGGGTGTTCCTTACCACATCGGCGCCACGTTACTGCTTGGTGTGTGCGACAGTATATTTTTTGATGTTGCACCACATGAGCAGGTTTTTCTTTCTATCCAGGCTGACATTGGGTGGGTAGCTGAGCCTGTATGGGTGGATTCACTTGCTCAGGCACGGATGCCTCCCCTTCTTTGCCACGCCAACGTGACGCTGGGCGGGACACATTGGTTCAGCTGGGAGCATTTCCCTAACTTGGTGTCTCTCTGGTAACACCTGTTATATGCAAGCTCCAGTGGCGGCCCGCCCATAGGGGGCGCCCGGGCGCCGCCCCCCCTCCTGTAGGCACAAAAACAAAACAAAAAATTTCAATGGCCCCTTTTAGAAAAAAAAAATATTTCCTTCAATGAAATAACATAAGATTGAGCGCCCCGCCCACCATTGCCCTATGAAGCGCCACGTCAATGCAATCTTTAGATTGCAGACAGGGCGCTTCATTTGCAGGCTTTTATCCCACCTTATGGGCGCATTGCAAAGCGCTGAATAGCTTCCTATGGGCGCCGGGAGCATTACTAATAGTACTAGTGTTACTTCCGGCAGGGATTCGAAAACTGGAAGTGACGTCACGTGGCAGGCAGCTCAGTTCTTTACACTGCCCGAGCAGAGCTGCAGTGCAAAGGTAAGCCGATAGATGCCTCCTTTTTATTGAATGACATTACAATATAGATTGGAATTCAGATCGCCCCCCACAGTCATCAGCGGTGCACTGCCTGATCCCCACCCATCCACCTCGGAGCATGTTATTGTAGTTAGACTGCTGGGACTTGTAGTTCTCCATCTTCTCCTGGGGCTCATGTAGAAGATGGAGATTGGAGAACTACAAGTCCCAGCAGGTTATACATACAATAAGGCTCTGAGGTGGATGGGTGTGGATGGCATGCACCTGAGCCCAGGAGAAGATGGGGAACTACAAGTCCCAGCAGGTTATAATATAAGGCTCCTAGGTGGATGGGTGTCCGGACATCCATCCACCTCAGAGCCTTGTATTATAACAGGGCTGGACTGAGACCAAAATTCGGCCCTGGACTTCATCCAGACCGGCCCACTTTAAGTTTGCTAACAAGCACAAAAACAGTATATAAACTATAAGTAGCATAACATAAGGAGTCCTCACCTCTTTTGTTATTTCACTTAATTTCCTCTGTATTTTTCTCATCCTTCTCACATCACTGCATGAAAGGAAGGGCGAGCTGCGCAGCCATTACTTTGACAGGCTGTCACTGAAACCGGCCCACTGAGCCATCGGCCCACCGGGAAACTCCCTGTAGTCCCTATGGCCAGTCCAAGCCTGTATTATAACCTGCTGGGACTTGTAGTTCTCTATCTTCTCCTGGGGCTCAGGTGCATGCAATCCACTATCTATGGGACTACAAGTCCCAGCAGTGAGAAAAACTGGACAAAGATGGTGGATTGCATGTACCTGAGCCCCAGGAGACGATGGAGAACTACAAGTCCCAACAGGTTATAATATAAAGCTCCGAGGTGGATGGATGGCTGTGTTTGGTGGCATGGCACAGTGGTGACAATTGATGGCACAGTGGCTGTGTTTGATGGCATGGCACAGTGGTGACAATTGATGGCACAGTGGCTGCGTTTGATGGCATGGCACAGTGACTGCATTTGATGGCATGGCACAGTGGTGATAATTAATGGCACAGTGGCTGCGTTTGATGGCATAGCACAGTGGTGACAATTGATGGCACAGTGGCTGTGTTTGATGGCATGGCACAGTGACTGCATTTGATGGCATGGCACAGTGGTGATAATTGATGGCACAGTGGCTGCGTTTGATGGCATAGCACAGTGGTGACAATTAATGGCACAGTGGCTGCGTTTGATGGCATGGCACAGTGGCTGCGTTTGATGGCATGGCACAGTGGTGACAATTAATGGCACAGTGGCTGCGTTTGATGGCATGGCACAGTGGTGACAATTGATGGCACAGTGGCTGCGTTTGATGGCATGGCACAGTGACTGCATTTGATGGCATGGCACAGTAGTGATAATTGATGGCACAGTGGCTGCGTTTGATGGCATAGCACAGTGGTGACAATTAATGGCACAGTGGCTGCGTTTGATGGCATTGCACAGTGGTGTCAATTGATGGCACAGTGGCTGCGTTTGATGGCATGGCACAGTGACTGCATTTGATGGCATGGCACAGTGGTAAAAATTGATGGCACAGTGGCTGCATTTGATGGCATAGCCCAGTGGTGACAATTAATGGCACAGTGGCTGCGTTTGATGGGCACAGTAAGGCTGGAATTTTTTTTTTTCCGTTTGCGCCCCCCCCCCCAAAAAAAATAAATTTGAGCACCAGCCGCCACTGGCAAGCTCTCATTCTTGATCTGGTTTCCTAAATGCCATGTGATCCATCAAGGTAAATTTCCATAGGTTTCGCCTAATACATTTAGCACTTTATTTATTTATCCCCATGGTCCCTTCATCACCTCACCCGGGCTACATCTTCCTTTTTTCGGTTCTTCCTTTCATCTGACCTGGTGCATGGGCTTTTTCACACTTCTTAATAATATTATACATTCATTAGATACCACTGATCTCAATCCACAGAAGTGTCGGCCCACTGTCTTCCACATTCACACATTGGCTTTGGGGAATCTACAGTGCTCCCTCTTTGTCCACGTGTCTCTACCTCAGCTCCCATGCCAGACATTTTCAACGGCTCTGGTCATGTGCGCACATCTATACAGTTGACGTGAGTATTTTATAGGATTATCTATCTTTTTCTTTATACATTGTTTATATTATTACTACTACACAATTATACCATATAGTTATGTCTCTTTATAGATCACCATTGCATTCGCCCCTGAAGAGTTGGTATATCCCAATGAAACGCATCGGACATACATAGATGCATGATGTTCATACAGATGATTTTATGTTTTTTTTTTTATACTGTTTTACTCCTAGATTCTCATTACACCATCAAGACCCTCTAGTGGTTCATGTTGTGCAGGACTTGTATTTACTCCACGATATGCCAAGTACCATGGTGTTTATATGCATACGTAATTTGTATCATGTTTATGCAATTTTGTGGATGCAATTTTTGTCATTGAGTATGCTTTACATGATATCACAAGGCATAAAAAAAATGCTCTTTGCTAAGACTGTTTTTTTGCCATACATCTCTCATTCAAAGTCCCTAACTAACTCCCCCCCCTTTTGTGTTGGAACCCAATTAATCAATACTGTACATCATACATGCTTACTTCGCATTGGTGATTGGCCTCATACAAAGTCCCGCTGACCAAACTCTCTTTTTTGTGTTCAAATTTGGGATGGAGGCCGTTTACCTATGGTGTCTTGGACCACATCATTTTTTCTCGCATTATTTATGTTTCGTCAGATTGTTAATGACCCATTATTTGTTTCATCAGATTGTTAATGACATATTATTTATGTTTCGTCAGATTGTAATTGACCCATTATTTATGTTTCGTCAGATTGGAATTGACCTATTATTTATGTTTCATCAGATTGTTATTGACCCTTTATTTATGTTTCGTCAGATTGTTAATGACACATTATTTATGTTTCATCAGATTGTTATTGACATAGGGCCAGATTCTCATAAAAGATCCAAAGGTGTATCTCAAGATACACAGTCGTATCTCTGTTTTTTGGCCCGGGTATCTATGCGTTTGATTCCTAGAATCACTTACGCATAGATATGGCGTAGATCCGACAGGTGTAAGACACTTACACCGTCGGATCTTAGATGTAATTCTTCTCTGGCCGCTAGGTGGCGTTTACGTTGTTTTCTCATTTGACTATGCAAATGAGCCTGATACGCCGATTCCCGAACGTTTTTGCGCCGCCTGGTCGTCGTTTACGTGGTTTCCGTAAGCGTAAACCTACCCCTGCTATATGAGGGGTACGTTTACGAAGGTCCATCGTATGCCATGTTAAGTATAGAGTCGGGACAGCGTCGTCTTTTTCCGTAGTTTCCGTCGTTTTACTAAGTCGTTCGCGAATAGGGCTTTACGTCAATGACGCTCACGTCAGCTCCATTGACGTTTTCCGTCGTGAGCTGGAGCGTGCGCACTGGGCTATTTGTATGGCCTACGAATGCGCAGTTCGATCGGCGCAGGGGCGCGCTTAATTTAAATACAAGCCGTCCCCTTTGAATTATGCGGCCATACGCCGGGCCATTTACACTATGCCGCCGCAAATTATGGAGCAAGTGCTTGGAGAATACGGCACTTGCTTCAGTAAGTTGTAGCGGCGTAGTGTAAATAGCTTACGCGACGGCGCTGCAGGATCTTAGAGAATCTGGCCCATAGTATTTATGTTTCGTCAGATTGTTAATGACCCATTATTTATGTTTCGTCAGATTGTAATTGACCCATTATTTATGTTTCGTCAGATTGGAATTGACCTATTATTTATGTTTCATCAGATTGTTATTGACCCTTTATTTATGTTTCGTCAGATTGTTAATGACACATTATTTATGTTTCATCAGATTGTTATTGACATAGGGCCAGATTCTCATAAAAGATCCAAAGGTGTATCTCAAGATACACAGTCGTATCTCTGTTTTTTGGCCCGGGTATCTATGCGTTTGATTCCTAGAATCACTTACGCATAGATATGGCGTAGATCCGACAGGTGTAAGACACTTACACCGTCGGATCTTAGATGTAATTCTTCTCTGGCCGCTAGGTGGCGTTTACGTTGTTTTCTCATTTGACTATGCAAATGAGCCTGATACGCCGATTCCTGAACGTTTTTGCGCCGCCTCGTCGTCGTTTACGTTGTTTCCGTAAGCGTAAACCTACCCCTGCTATATGAGGGGTACGTTTACGAAGGTCCATCGTATGCCATGTTAAGTATAGAGTCGGGACAGCGTCGTCTTTTTCCGTAGTTTCCGTCGTTTTACTAAGTCGTTCGCGAATAGGGCTTTACGTCAATGACGCTCACGTCGGCTCCATTGACGTTTTCCGTCGTGAGCTGGAGCGTGCGCACTGGGCTATTTGTATGGCCTACGAATGCGCAGTTCGATCGGCGCAGGGGCGCGCTTAATTTAAATACAAGCCGTCCCCTTTGAATTATGCGGCCATACGCCGGGCCATTTACACTATGCCGCCGCAAATTATGGAGCAAGTGCTTGGAGAATACGGCACTTGCTCCAGTAAGTTGTGGCGGCGTAGTGTAAATAGCTTACGCGACGGCGCTGCAGGATCTTAGAGAATCTGGCCCATAGTATTTGTTTCGTCAGATTGTTAATGACCCATTATTTATGTTTCGTCAGATTGTTAATGACCCATTATTTGGGATTAGAAGAGAGGTTCCAACATCAATAAGTTTATATCAGAGTTGGGCTCATGAATCATTTTACTCTTCCCAACAAAACTGAACTCCATAACCCAGAACACGAGTAAAGGATTTGAGTAGGCACTAACCACCCCCCCTTCCCCTCCCCAGATGGTGTTCCAGAATTAATATACGGTATACTTTTAACCTGTTTCTTTATTGAAAAAACAGTCTTAACCACTTTCCTACTGGGCACTTAAACCTCATTCCTGTCCAGGCCAATTTTCAGCTTTCTGCAATGTCACACTTTGAATAACAATTGCGCGGTCACTGTACCTAAATGAAATGTGTTTTTTTTTCCACACAAATAGAGCTTTCTTTTGGTGGTATGTAATCACTGCTGGGTTTTAAAAAAAAATCTAAAAAAAAAAGTTTTATAGTTTAACATTTTGAAAACAGGTAATTTTTCTCCTTTATTGATGTACTCTGTAGAGGCTGCACTCGTGGGCACTGATAGGTGGCACTAATGAGCATTGATTGGCAGCACTGGTGGGCATGGATAGGTGGAACTGGTGGGAAAAGGTAGGTGGCACTGGTAGATGGCACTGATGGGTACTGATAGGTGGCACTGCCAGGTAGCACTGGAAGGACAGATGTAATGATTACCGATCCTCTGTTTACATCACGTGATCAGCTGTCATTGGCTGATCGCGTGGTAAGAGGTCGGGGTCTCAGAGCGCGCCACAGAAAAGTTTATTTGGCTTTACTGTACTAGTGTACTCACTACTCAGCACAAAAGAGAAGCTGCTTTCAGTCACTGAGGCTGGCCATACATGTTCAATTTTCTTGTACAATTTTCTTTTAGATTTACCAAAAACCATATAATATGAGGTCAAACTAAACAACACTTTCAATTGTATGCAATCAGGCAGGCCCTTGCACTACATAGTTGAAGGTAAATATAAAGAAAATTGTATCATGTATGGCCAGCCTAACTCTGTGGCCATTCAAAAAAACGATAAACAAAAGATTTGCATTTGAATACTTTTTCTTTTATTTTCGTATGTTGATATGACACCTATAACAAAAGATTTGCATTCAGTATTTTGAATACACAATACAAACATAAAAAGGAATTCATTCAATATACATAATGAAATTCTTTTGTTATAGATGTCATTGAACAATAAACATACAACTGAATACAACTGAAAACGAACACAAAACGGATTCAAACAAAATACACAATGCAAATCTTTTGATACAGATTTCATTTTCGTTATTTTGCCGTTTTCGTTTTGTCATTTTTTCCCGTCGAATCATTCGTTCGTATTTGCGGTCATTCGTTATTCAGCTCATCCGTTATCCCGTCGTTTTCGTATTTTGGTGCTTTACCGTTTTCGTATGTACACATTATCCCGCGGGTACGAAAATGAACATTTTCGTACGAAAATAACATTCGTACGAACGGGAATGCACATATCTACTAACTAATCTTAAAAATGCTACTCCCCTCTCCTAACACCTATGCTGACTAATCTGTGTAAGGAAGATCTTTATACTTTCCTATTTTAAGCTAGCTCCGCTCCAATCACATAATCCAGCTCCCCTGTGTCAACCAGTGGTGCTGCGGGGAAGCAAAGACTGCTGGTGGGCCATTGTTAGTCTATTGTTGATGTCACAATCACAGGTATTGCCAACCATTGTTGAGCGGTCTCTTCTCCCCTGTAGTTGCCGCTGACTGACACAGTGGAGACCATGTGACCAGAGTGGCCTGAAAATAGGGAAGTTTAAGCATCTTTCTTACACAGGTTAGGCCGGCTATACACGGAGCAAATTATTTCCTGAAAACATGGGTAGACGACAGTAATTATTGCAAGTGGCTACACCAGTTGCTAGCGATAATCCCATGTAAAATCCAGCAGCCTGGTTGTACCCAAGTTGATCGATCAACTTTACATTTAGCCCACCCATACATGGTTTGAATCAAACCGTCTATGGCCGGCCTTAGTCAGAAAAGGTGTTAGGAGGGGGCAGTTTTAAGATGAGTAAAGTATATCTTAGAATTAAACTTTAATATTACCCCATGACATCTTCATTAGCTATGTAAAGTTCCTGTAGGGGCTGCTTCTTGGAGGAAGAAATATCAGGGGGCCTTAGGTCAGTTTTTATTGTCCCCAACAACACATCCAAGAACCCTTTCCCAAGAGGCAAGACAGTAGCATTGTGTTGCTGGGAATAAATCAATGTATGCATGTGGAGGGGGATAAAAGAAGGCTGGGATAGGGGAGGAGTCTGTAGTCCAAGAGGAGAGAACTCTGGCAGGGCTGACAACACTGTTTTTGGATTGGCAGCAAAGACACCATGTTTTCAGCTCATTAAAAGGAAGTTAGGCGCTCACTGGATTTCTTGCAGATCAAGTTTGTTTTAGTATACTTGCAAAGTTTTTAACCCCTTAAGGACCCCCGCACGCACATATACGGCCACAGAATGGCTCGTACAGGCACAAGGGCGTAAATTTACGTCCCCGCCTAAGTGCGGTTCGGGGGTCCCATCGGGACCCCCTCCGTGGCGTGCGGGGGTCCCCCTGGCTCCGGGAGCGATCCGGGACGAGCGGGCGGATGTCGGCGTTTACCCGCCCCCCCGCGATCGCTCCCAGCCAATGCACGCGCTCCCCCTTCTGTCACTTCCTCCTCCTGTGTAAACACAGGAAGGGGGAAGTGATGTAATCTCCCATCGCAGCGGTATTTCCAACCGCTGCGATGGGAGAAACAGCTCACAGTAAGTCCTGCACCAACACTACACTGACATACACACACATAGGCACACTTAACCCCTTGCGATCTGCACCCCCCACCCCCCCTGTCACAGTGTCACTGAATGCAGTGATCTAATCACTGCATTTAGTGTCAGTGTGACAGGCAGTGTAAAATCAGTTAGTGTTAGGTTCAGGATAGCCCCCCCACCCCTCTAATAAAGTTTTAACCCCCTGATCACCGCCCTAGTTAACCCTTTCACTCCCTATTGCCAGCGTCACTAAGCGATCATTTTTCTGATCGCTGTATTAGTGTCGCTGTTCCTGCTAGGTAGCTATTTTTTTTTTTTTTTAATTGCGATTTTTTTTTTTTTACTAAAGACATGTGGCTAAATACATTTTGGCCTAAATGTTTGACTAAAATTTAGTTTATTTGATTTTTTTTTAACAAAAAGTAAAAAATTGTGTTTTTTTTCAAAAATGTCGCTCTATTTTTGTATATAGCGCAAAAAATAAAAATCGCAGAGGCGATCAAATACCACCAAAAGAAAGCTCTATTTGTGGGAAGAAAAGGACGCAAATTTTGTTTGGGAGCCACGTCGCACGACCGCGCAATTGTCTGTTAAAGCGACGCAGTGCCGAATCGCAAAAACACCTTGGGTCATTTACCAGCGTATTGGTCCGGGTCTTAAGTGGTTAAAGGAAAAAAAGATTGGGCATGAATTGGACAAATGCATTGTTTTATTTTTCCCAGACATACAATTTAGTAATGTGTTCGATGATAGTCTTCCAAGCAAAAGCTCCTTACTCTTCTGCTATAGCCAAGTATTGCACCTGTCGCAAATTGTAGTTATGTATTAGTAGTGGTGTGTTAATGTTTAATAATCATTGTATCACTTACTGCTGCCCAAAATCATTTTATTATTGTGGCCTTTTTATTTTGTTATGGTGATGTGTTCTAAAAATATTTTTTGGGTAGGGTAGTAAGCATAAGTTTTAAGAAAGAAACTTGGTTCCATTTTGAATGGAGTGTGATGAGGGTAGGCTGTATGCAGGCTATGCTTTGTAGATTGTTTGATTCCTCTAGCTTACCCCTATTTCACCTTTCCACACAGTTCCCACATGTCTGGTACTGAGAGGATATAGGCACTCACTGAAACATTTGGGGCAGACACGTTATTTAACCACTTGTCCACCGGGCACTTCTCTCATGTAAAAATCACAATTTTTTTGCTAGAAATCAGAACCCCTAAACATTATATATTTTTTTTAGCAGACACCCTAGGGAATAAAATGGCGGTCATTGCAACTTTTTTTCTCGCACAGTATTTGCGCAATCATTTTTCAAACGCCTTTTTTTTGGAAAAAAAATACGGTTTCATGAATTAAAAAATAACAAAACAGTAAAGTTAGCCCATTTTTTTTCTATAATGTAAAAGACGAAGTTACGCCGAGTAAATAGATACCTAACATGTCACGCTTTAAAATTGTGCACACTCATAGAATGGCGCCAAACTTCGCTACTTAAACATCTCCATAGGTGTCGCTTTAACATTTTTTACAGGTTACTATTTTCAAGGAGGTCTAGTGCTAGAATTGTTGCATGCCCTCTAACGCACACAGCGATACCTCACATGTGTGGTTTGAACGGTGTTTACATATGTCGGCAGGACTTGCATGCGTGTTCACTTCTGCGTGCGAGAAGTGTTTCAGTGAGTGCCTATATCCTCTCAGTACCAGACATGTGGGAACTGTGTGGAAAGGTGAAATAGGGGTAAGCTAGAGGAATCAAACAATCTACAAAGCATAGCCTGCATACAGCCTACACTCCTGCATCACACTCCATTCAAAATGGAACTAAGTTTCTTTCTTAAAACTTGCCATTTGCAATAATTACTGTCGTCTCCCCATCCCCATGGGACAGGGGCGTTTTGAATTTTTTATTTTTTTATTTTACTTAATTTTTTTTATTTTTACACTTTTTAACCGCTTGCCGACCAGTCGCCGCAGTTATACGGCGACGGGTTGGCTCTCCTGCGCGAGAGCCCATAGCTCTACGTCGCCACTTTCGACGGCCACTAGGGGGCACGTGCGCGCCGCCGGCGGTGGCCCGCGCGTGCCTCCCGCTCGCCCCCCGAGTCCCGTGCCCGATCGCCGCCGGGCACACGCGATCGCTCGTTACAGAGCGGGGAACGGGAGCTGTGTGTGCAAACACACAGCTTTCGTTCCTGTCAGCGGGGGAAACGCTGATTTTCTGTACATACAATGTATGAACAGAAGATCAGTGATTTCCCCTAGTGAGGCCACCCCCCCCCCATACAGTTAGAACACAAATAGGAACACACTTAACCCCTTCCCCGCCCCCTAGTGTTAACCCCTTCACTGCCAATGGCATTTTTATAGTAATCCAAAGCATTTTTATAGCATTGATTGCCAAAAAAATGCCAATGGTCCCAAAAATGTGTCAAAAGTGTCCGAAGTGTCCGCCATAAGGTCGCAGTACTGAAAAAAAAAAAAACGCTGATCGCCGCCATTACTAGTAAAAAAAAAAAAAAAAAGCCATAAAACTACCCCCTATTTTGTAAACGCTATAACTTTTGCGCACACCAATCAATAAACGACTATTGCGATTTTTTTAACGAAAAATATGTAGAAGAATACGTATCGGCCTAAACTGAGGAAAACATTTTTTTTATATATTTTTTGGCGATATTTATTACAGAAAAAAGTAAAAAATATTGCATTTTTTTCAAAATAGTCGGTCTATTTCTGTTTATAGCGAAAAAAATAAAAACCGCAGAGATGATCAAATACCACCAAAAGAAAGCTCTATTTGTGGGGGAAAAAAGCACGCCAATTTTGTTGGGAGCCACGTCGCACGACCACGCAATTGTCAGTTAAAGCGACGCAGTGCTGAATCGCAAAAAGTGCTCTGGTTGTTGGACAGCAATATGGTCCGGGCCTGAAGTGGTTAAAAAATAAATGTTTTGATTACTTTTATTCCTATTACAAGAAATGTAAAGATCCCTTGTAATAGTAATCAGTGTGACAGGTCCTCTTTATGGAGAGATGTGGGGTCAATAAGACCCCACAACTCTCCTCCAGCCTTACAAGCATGAAATCGGTGAACAAAAAATCACCGATCACATGCCGACAGCCGTGATTGCGGCTTTGTTTACTACCGGGTACAGGGCATGACATAACGTAGCGCCCGGTCCTCTGACAGTCATAGAGAAGACTGGTGACCATGTGGTCACCAGTCATCTCTATGCTTCACCAGCGAGCGCCGGCCAATTCGCTCTCCGGGCCCCCGATGGCACGGGAGAGCCCGGAGAAGCACCGGATGGCGGCGGGAGGGAAGGATGTCCCCTCCCGCTGCCTATAAGAATGATCAAACCGCCGCTTTGATCGTTCTTATGGTGCACAGAATTGGCGGCTGAAGACGGCTATATCTGAATGATACCTGTAGCTGCAGGCATCATACAGATATCACTGCACAAAGTGGAGGACGCCATATGACGTCCTCGGGACGGCAAGTGGTTAAAGAAAGTGTAAAATAGCATTGGACCCATGAGATTATCTTGTAGATATTGCTAGCCTATCTTAGGGCCCTTTCACACTAATATGCCTTACCAAAAACAGAAGAAAAATGCATGACCATTAAATCTTCGTAAACTCTTCACACTGGGTCAGTTGCACAAATGCATGCTGCATTTTTGATGCATGTTTGGTGCAGTAAAAAAGAAATGCACCAAATATGCACCTCCCATTTAAATAAATTGAAAACGCTGCAATAACTTATCACAAATGCACCCAAGGTTGCATTTTTGGTGCATTTTTTTGATTTACATGTCCTTTTTTTACAGGAAGAAAAAATAAATAAATCATATGCATTTTTACCATGTTTTTGCAACAGAGTAGTGTGAAAGCAGCCTTAATGTAACGATGTTGATGTAGGTGATATAGTTCCCTGGCCCGGAAGCTTCTACACCCAATAGAATCTCCATGTTCTCCTTGGCTTATACAGTAGTGTAGTGTAGCAAAAATGTGATTTGAAGCACCACACCACTGCTGAAAGGTTCAGATAAGACTTTATTCCAGTAAGTACAAGAACTTTAAGGAAAGATAAGTATTTCAGAGCTTGCTATACCCTTTTTAACCATAATTCAGAAAGATGGAATGTATAGGTCTATTTTAGGGGAAGCCCTTCCAAAACATTGATATCAATTATGACTGAATTCTAGTAATTCTACCCATTGGCATTTTATTTTCTCCTTCCTCTAATGCTATTATGGATTCTAGCTCCTCCTGATGCTCTGGATAATGTAGAGTGATGCAAAGATCCAAGAGAGTGAGAGCTCTTCATGAGAGAAGCTTAAGTACAGAGTAAATGCCAAGTCCCAAAGAGCATTAATCATGTGGTGGCCAATATCCAAAGCTGAAATATCAGTCTTTGCAGAAATATCTGTAAGTTGTCACACAATCAACACTGAGTCTTATTCATTCTTCTATGTCCCACAAGGCGTGGAACATTCACTGCAGGTATATAAGCTCATTTGGTATAGTTTCTCCTATCCACGCCATCCCAGGAATAACGTAAGCATGGAAGTCCCGGGAAGTTGCAGGGACTTGACCCCTTTTAAACCCTTGGCAGCTGTTCACTGTTCCCCAACTTATTACTCCGACCTGTAGAAGCAGAAAAAGGTTTCAAAAAGTTATTGCAAAATACCTTGAACTAGAGATCCTTTTCCTCTGCCCTTCTCCTTCTGTATCATTTTATTAAAAATGAGTGCTCGATTTGGTCTCGACTTGCATACCCCTATACACAATTCTTCGTGGTGAATTTAGACACAGGGTGGCCAGGAGAGTGAACAACATAAGGAAAATATATGCGCATTTTGATTTCTTGGTGCTACCCTCCTAGGCACTAAACCACTAGTGCAATTCCAATAAATACAACTCCCATTGTGAAATGTTTTGATGCATATGTCAAGTTTCCAGGCACTGGCTTCAAAATTGAAAGTACAAATTGTATTTTGCAAAGTGCCAAATGCCAATGGCCAATACTGGCCACCTTCTTGGCCATGAGCCCCTGTATATACTGGCAAGTGGGTTTTCTCTTTGACAGCTTATTACCAGCTTATTTCCTGTATGCACACAGACATTTTTGGGATTGCTATTAGGAAACTATAACCGGCTTCTACTCATTTTCTTTAATTAGTACATAGATCTCTAATAAACAAAAGAAGGAAAAGCATTTCTTATAATTCTTCTTTAAAAAAAAAAAAAAAGGAAAAAAAGGGAGCAGAGGGAAAAGGAAAGGGAAAGGAAGCAGAGGGAAAAGGAAAAGGGAGCAGAGGGAAAATGAAAGGGAAAGGAAAAGGGAGCAGAGGCAAAGGGAAATGAAAAGGCAGCAGAGGGAAAAAGGGAAAGGAAAAGGGGGCAGAGGAACATGGAAAAGGGGGCAGAGGAACATGGAAAGGCAAAGGGAACAGAGGCAAAGGGAAATGAAAAGGCAGCAGAGGGAAAAGGAAAAGGGAGCTGAGGGAAAAGAAAAGGAGAGGAAAAGGAAAGAAAGGATAGTATCTCATCTCTGACAGTGCTCCTCCAAAGCAAGGGGGAGGGCAAGAAAAAGGAAAATGGGAAAGAAAAGGAAAATAGTAAAGCTCCGTACACACGATCTGATATCTGATGGAATGTAATCCGATGGATTTTTTCGTCAGATATCCGATGAAGCTGACTTTCATCAGCCTTGCCTACACACCATCAGTCAAAACGCGGTGACGTAAAACACTATAACGTGCTGAAAAGTTCAATGCTTTCGAATATGCATCAACTTGATTCTGAGCATGCGTGGATTTTTGACCGATGGACTTCCACACAGACGCTCGTTTTTTTCTATTGTTTTTTTTTTATTCATAGGAATTTTTTTTTAAATGTTCTATTTTTTTTTCACAGGTGGAAAACAAACCGATGTGACCCACACACGATCGGTTTGTCTGATGAAAACAGTCTATCGGTCTGTTTTCTTTGAACAAACTGATCGTGTGTACAGGGCTTAAAGAATGGATAGTGAAAGGAAAAGGGAGCAGAGGCAAAAGAAAAGGGAAAGGAAAATAGAGCAGAGGGAAAAGGAAACCGAGCAGAGGGAAAGTGAAAGGAAAGGGGAGCAAAGGGAAAAGGAAAGGGAGAGGAAAGGGAAAAAAAGAATAGGATCTCATCTCTGACAGTCCTCCTTCAAAGCAAGGGGGAGGGAAAGAAAAATGGAAAATTGTATACTCACCTTTCCGTAATTTTCCTTTCCTACGCATCTTCATGGCAGCACACACTGGGGTGTGACTCTGCCCCCACAACCTGACAGGATTGGTTAGCTATAAATTTGAATAGGAGACATCCGGCATCATTCTCCGTATATATCATCATTGAACAATTCAGCTGTAGCCAAAAGAGCTGCGTCCACTCTGTAGTGGGAGATAAAGGTATGCCTGGAGGACCAGGTTGCTGCTCTGCAGATGGTTTCTGACGAGACCCGCAATATGCTGCCCAAGAGGTCGCCACTGCCCTGGTTGAATGCGCTCTGATGCCTTCCGGGATCTCCCGCTGTTGAGTAGAGTATGCCTTTCCTATAGCCTTGACTAGCCAAGAGGCGATGGTCCGGGAAGTGGCTGCCTGGCCTCGCCTGGCTCCGTGAGGTATAATCAGGAGGGTGTCCGTTGACCGAAGGTGGATGGCAGCCGACAGGTAGCTGGAAATTGTAGACTTAATGTCCAAGGCATGAGGCTCACCAACTTCGTTAGTAAGGCATGGCAAGATAATGTCATGACCGTAGTGGAAGGCCGAGGTAACTTTGGGGAGGAAACGATCAGAAGGCCTCAACACCACCCTGTCTGGCAGAAAAACTAAATATGGTTCTTTGGACATGAGAGCTTGTAGATCCGACACTCTCCTAGCTGAAGCTATAGCAATGAGGAAGGACAATTTTAGGGTCAGGTCCCATAAGGAGATTGAGCTGAGTGGGAAGGAAGGTGGATTGGATAGTGCTTCTAGAACCAGTGAAAGATCCCAGGCCGGAAAGCATGGTCTTCTTGGAGGCCTGATCTTTACACAGGCCTGCATGAACTGGATAATCAAAGGGTGCAGAGCCCAGCTAATGCCAGTTTTTGCAGACAGAGCGGAGATCTGTACTTTTAGGGTGCTTGAGCTTAGGCATTTGTCAACTCCCGTTTGTAGGAACTCTAGGACCTGGTAAGGATCCGGCGAGATGTGATTCCAACCTCTAAGTTGGGATAATCACAGGCCAGAGGGGCCATAGTCCAGCTTGATTCCCGTACTGGCTCTCTAGCAAGATCTGTAGCTGTCCTGGCGTCCACCTCTCTTTCTCCGACTGCTTCATTAAAACAGGTGCGACAGGCTAATTTCCCTGGCAATGCAATAGCACCGCACACCCAGCAGGCATTAGTCGCAGGACGGGTATGGTGGCGTTCGCGGTGCAATGAGGGAGACCGTCTCCGGTGAGACCTGCTGTGGCGGGATCGGCTGCAGCGTGATCGGCTATGCCTAGACCGATGGTAGCGGGAGGAAGATCTTGATCGGCTTCTGCGGGATCTCCTGCTTGATGTATGCCTGGATCTCTCCCTGCGCCGCGATTACTGTGGAGAGATGCTGAAACGGAAGATAAGGGGAGCCACTGCCGAATATAAGCTCATTTAGAGCTTGTAAGATGCCAGGTATTTGCCGGGATTTTAACCCCCGAGACCACCAGAGCGGGGTTCCCCCCATAAAGCTCTATTAGACACTGTACAGGGGGGACTTCCAAACAGGAGAGGCTGAACCTGCTGGGGCGATAGCGGTAGGAGCCAAGCTGTACGTCCGAGTCCTGTTCAGGTGAGGATAAAAAATAAAAAATAAAGGAGAATGATGCCGGGTGTCTCCTATTCAAATTTATAGCTAACCAATCCTGTCAGGTTGTGGGGGCGGAGTCACAACCCAGTGTGTGCTGCCATGAATGCATCAGGAAAAGGGAAATGGAAGAGAAAAAAAAAAGGAGAACAGTAAAGTATGGAAAGGAAAAGGGAGCAGAGGGAAAAATGAAAGAAAAGGGGAAAGGAAAGGAAAGGATCTAATTTCTAACCGTGCGCCTCGAAGAAAAAAAATAAAGGAAGGGCAATAAAAAGGGAAATGGAAAAAAAAAAGGAAAGGAGAATGGTATGAAGCTTGCACTACTTTGAAATGTGAACAATTAAAGGAAAAATCACAGGGGAAGAAAAGATTTTTGCAGGCATAAAAATAAAAAATACCAAAACACATGGGCAATGCATAATGATTGCTGGAAAGTGAGGCAAGTTGAAGCAAAACATATTACAAAACTATGCTGACAATCCACCTGTCATAATTAAAAGATGGCTTTACTGTACCTGGATGTAACGCTTTCCATGTTGTATAATAAGAGGACCACCAGAATCTCCTGCAAAAGATTAAAACCAAGTCAGCAATGGCAACTCCCTTGTATAGTCTTGACATATTCTTGGGTAGATATGCAAGCATGAAAAAAAATTGGCCTAGCAATGTTATAGATTACCTTTGCAGGTCTGGGGATCAACTGAAGGATCTATTCCTCCGGTGCACAGGAAATTGTCAGTTACAGCATCTTTGATATCTACCACATCTTTAAATTCTTCCACTTTCTCTGCATCTTTCAGGCAACCTTGTCTCTGTAAATGAGAAATGAGCTGATTAGAACAGAATGAGAGAAAATCAGACAGAGGAAAGGCTGACTGTTTTTTTTTGAGTACTAGGGATAAGCTGAAAGTTCAGAAGATCAGCAATCAGCCAAACTAAATGGTCAGTTGGCAGAACTAAATCTTGGCTGCACAGGGAATTAAGGGTCTGCAGACAAGGGGACTTATCAGAGTCTAGAAGCCTCCTTTAACCTTTGCACGCCAGCCATACGCATATGTACAGTCTGTCGGCGGGTGGGCTTTAACGTAGAGTAGTCACATATATGTGGCACTGTGTAAACAACTTACTGTGATGAGCGCTCGCTCCCAGCATGGTAGCCGATGGGGCATCGTTAAGCTCCCGATGCATACTTGCAATCAGGAGTTCCAACAATCAAGTGACCGCTGTGACAGCCAATTACAGCGGTCATATAACCCGCACCTCTGCCTCATGGTTTTTAGCACTCTTAAAGCGGTTGTATACCCGCACAAAAAAAAAAAAAAACGTAAAGCAAAGGCATTATAAAATACTTACCGCAGAACGAGGCGTCGGCATCTGATCTCGGTCTCCGCTGAAGGAGCTGACATTCTGCCCTCAGCATGTCTTCCAGGGTTCGCAATGCGAGTGGCCAGAGCCATATGCGCGTTGGGAGTCTTCTTTCCGGCAATGTCCGGCACAATCTGCCAGACCTTCAGCCGGACCTTCACAGCGCATGCACCGCTCATGTCAGCGGCTGAATGCACAGTGAATATCTTCAAAGCCGTACATGTTTAGGAGATATTCATTTTACCTACAGGTAAGCCTTATTATAGGCTTACCTGTAGGTAAAAATGTAACCGCTTTAAAGGGCTTGAAGGGGTCAAAAAGAAATGATAATAATAACTGCCCCACATGGGGGGGGGGGGTTAAGATCTGGCATCCATTATTAATAAAGGGGATTCAACATTACAATAACCCCCCAGTCCACAGACCACCACAACCACTATGCCAGGGTTGTGGGAAAGAGGCACTTGTCTGCATCAACATGAAGACAAGGTGCTTTGTCAGGGGGGGTCCCGGCATTATGGTATGGGTTGATGGGAGCATGGAGGCATTTGTTTTTCTTGTTTCTTGCATTGTGTTGAGCATTGAAATGTAGATCCGAAGGGGGACCCCAGACTGTTGTATTTTTGTGTGTGTGGGGGGCCTATTGATATCTATGCGAGATCCTCATTTAAAGTCCAAGTTCCCCATTTTTTTTTTTTTTAAATCCAGCTCCCATCATGTACCAATATACCATTAATGTACCTCTGTTGCACAATTTTGAAAACAAGGCCTACTTTATCCATGGCCAGAAACTTGATATACAGACAGGACAGACTAGGCGGTAAGACACAAGAAAGAGCTTTCTTTTGGTGATATTTAATAACCATGGAAAAAGAACAATTGTCCGGATGGCCGCGCTCCAAAAGTAAATGCCTTTATTAAACGATAGTCCTTACAAACATTGGATAAAAATCAAACGTGTTTCATGCCACTAGTACAGGTGCTTAATCATAGCCAGCCAGCTATGATTAAGCACCTGTACTAGTGGCGTGAAACTCGTTTGGATAAAAATCAATGTTTGTAAGGACTATCGTTTAATAAAGGTAAATACTAAATACTAAACTAATATTAAATACTGAGCCAGCACCCTTCATCTGGCGAGGGAGGTGAAATAATTGGCTAAATCTGGAGCAGTGAATGTGTTTGATATTTAATAGCCACTGGGGTTTTTATTTTTTGCTAAACAATAAAAGACCAACATTTAAAAAAAAAAAAAAAAGAAGATTTTCATAGTTTGTTATAACATTTTGCAAACCGGTAATTTTTCTCATTCATGTGTGCTGATGAGGCGGCACTAATAAGACTGCACTGATGGCCACTGATAGGTGGCACTTATGAGGCTGCACTTATAGGCACTGATAAGACTGGACTGATGGGCACTGATAGGTGGCACTTATGAGGCTGCTTTTATAGGTGCACTAATAGGCGGCACTGAGAGGTGTATCACTGATAGGCACTGGTAGTTGACACTGATAGGCAGCACTGATAGGTGGCACTGGCTTAGCAGTACTGATGGTAACTGGTAGGCACTGCTTAGCAGCAGGAGCCGTCAGTGTTTGGGATCGATATCCTGTTTACACAAGAGGTAATCAACTTTTATTTTCCTCACGCTGTCAGTGCGAGGTAAAAAAGCCGATTACCTGCTTCTGTTTACATCATGTGATCAGCTGTCATTGGCTGACAGCTGATCATGCAGTAAAGTGCCGGGATCGCAGGGGGCACACAGGCAGCGCAAGCATAGGAGGATGTACAATTTAAACCCGTGTTGTAGTTGTCTTTTGACTATAGTGTTGGTTTTAAAAAGGTTAGGAGAATGTTTAAATACATCTATAACTGGGAAAAATTTACTCAGCTGAGATTTCTAGATGGAAGGTACCTAAGGGCCTGTATCAATTGGCTTTTTGTTCACACTTGTGCGGGTGATTGCCGCTGTAGGCCCACACCTGTTTCCACAACAACCCACACAGAAACATGCGTTACCACTCAGGAAATGCATGGGGGTACCGTACTGTTAATTCTAATGGCACCCCCACGCACGGAAAAACACACTGAAAAACACTGGGAATCACATTACACTTACAGGTTCCGTGCGGGTCTTTTTTCCTGCAATTTCTGGAGGGACAGCAGCCCGTTGACTGGGCTGCTATGCTTGTGCAAACGTGGCTCAAAAGTGAACTTAGCCTCAAACAGATTTTGCATTCCCATACAAGTATATTAAAATGCAAAACCCACCCGAAAAATATCAGAAGGAGGTCAAATGCACCAGTTACTGAATCCTGATCTCAGAAGCGCCCTGTACACACGACAGCTCAAGCTGTCTTGCATAAACACAGTCACACCAAATTCCGATCTTCAAGAACGCGATCGTGTACAACACTACAACGAGCCGAGAAAAATTAAGTTCAATGCTTCCGAGCATGCATCGACTTGATTCCGAGCATGCATGGTTTTTAGTGCGTCGGCATTCCATACAGATGTACAGATTTTCCGATAGGATTTCTTTCCATCTGAAAAATAGAGTACCTGCTCTCTATCTAAGTCCGTCGAAAATTCCGAAAAAGTCAGATGAAAGGCTCCCATCTGACTTTTTCCATCGGAAATTCCGACCATGTGTACGCAGCATTAAACTCATATCAAACTGATACCAATGAGTCCATAGTCATTGACACAGGCCCAAACTTTGTTAGTCCTGAAAGTTAGTGTTTGCATGTGTTTAGTCAATAATGCTCAAGTATGGCGATAGGTCATTGCATTGTTTGAAGGAGAAGGGTTGTGCCTCCTCTCTTAAGGACCATTCAGGTCCACCTGTCAGTTTTTTTGGCGGACCTGAACTAAGTCTAGACTGCTGACATCCGATCCGGGCCGATCTGCTAAAATCACACCATGGCGATATGTTCGCCATCCGTCCTGGTGGATCATCAGGTGAGATCTGATAAAAACGAACATGCTGTCCTTGACAAGCCCCTCCCCCCCCGCTCAGTGAGCAGAGAGGGACCTGTCATCCGCCGGCTCAGCAGAGATTAACCAATCATGTGCAAGCAAAAATGCTGTTTTTTCTGAAATAATTTTTTCATGGAAGAACAAAAGAACACTGACAAAAACCTAAAATGCAAGCGTATCAAAAACACTGATCTAGACATCAGGATTACAGTCCTCCTTACCAAGTTTCCTTGCTTAATGTTGACATTCATCTGCTCCAAATTTTTATTTTTACTGTCCTCTGAAATAAATAATGCTTTCACCAGATCTTTAGACAGTAGAAAGTTTTCTGTGAGAAAAAAAAAAAATACAACCGGTTTTTAACAGGTTAACACTTTAGTGCATCTAAAGCCAAAACTTTGAGGTCCAAATGTACAAATGTAATTCATAAAGACAATTAACAAGTAGTGATCTCCCCGACTTCCAAGGGCCTGATGGTTACCCCCCCTAGAGCCAGTGAAAACTGACAATTCTCCTCAGGGTGCAGGTTACTAGGCATAGTGGGTATGGTGCAAAGTGGAAAGGGACGGTGGGAGAGAGGGTTAGGGCACAAGACACCCATAGGCAAATGTAATAGCAATTAGGGAAAACTCTACAGCCAAAAAATAGAACTAGGCAGACAGCAATACAGATAAAGGGCCTTTAAGCTGAATCTGTAAGCTCAGCGAAGCTGGCCCCCCTACAATCAGCACAAATAAAAACTCAAGTGTGTTTCTTTAGTGCTACGTTTGTGCTGTTTTGTGCCGCAAAAAATTACGTTTGTGCTGCTTTTATTTTGAAGATATTAGCAATTGTTTTTTCCAGACTATGACATCATCTAGCCCCCCTACAAGCCCAAATGACACAAAACTGGTCTCATTAGTTAGTGCTACGTTTGTGCTGTTTTGTGCTGCTAATATTTTTTCCGTTCTATCTGGTTGGTTTTACGTTTGTCTGTTTTGTGTTTTTTGTTCTATCGTTATTAATGATTTATTAAAGGTCACCAAAGGTCACACAGCCCCCCTACAAGCCCAAATGACACGAAACTGGTCTGGTTGGTTAGTGCTACGTTTGTGCTGTTTTGTGCTGCTAATATTTCCGTTCTATCTTTTATCATTTTTGCGTTATTAATGATTTATTAAAGGTCACCAAAGGTCAATCAGCCCCCCTACAAGCCCAAATGACACGAAACTGGTCTCATTGGTTAGTGCTACGTTTGTGCTGGTTTGTGCTGCTAATATTTTTATTTGTGCTGTTATGGTTTTAAAGTTATAACAGTTTATTTATTTTTTTCAAACCCCATTCACTTTGCCCACCTTACAATCAGCACAAATAAAAACTCAAGTGTGTTTCTTTAGTGCTATGTTTGTGCTGTTTTGTGCTGTTTAAATTTCCTTTCTATCTTTTATTGTTTTTGCGTTATTAATGATTTATTAAAGGTCACCAAAGGTCACACAGCCCCCCTACAAGCCCAAATGACACGAAACTGGTCTCATTGGTTAGTGCTACGTTTGTGCTGTTTTGTGCTGCTAATATTTCCATTCTATCTTTTATCGTTTTTGCGTTATTAATGATTTATTAAAGGTCACCAAAGGTCACACAGCCCCCCTACAAGCCCAAATGACACGAAACTGGTCTCATTGGTTAGTGCTACGTTTGTGCTGTTTTGTGCTGCTAATATTTCCATTCTATCTTTTATCGTTTTTGCGTTATTAATGATTTATTAAAGGTCACCAAAGGTCACACAGCCCCCCTACAAGCCCAAATGACACGAAACTGGTCTCATTGGTTAGTGCTACGTTTGTGCTGTTTTGTGCTGCTAATATTTCCGTTCTATCTTTTATCGTTTTTGCGTTATTAATGATTTATTAAAGGTCACCAAAGGTCACACAGCCCCCCTACAAGCCCAAATGACACGAAACTGGTCTCATTGGTTAGTGCTACGTTTGTGCTGTTTTGTGCTGCTAATATTTCCGTTCTATCTTTTATCGTTTTTGCGTTATTAATGATTTATTAAAGAGCTCAGCGAAGCTGGCCCCCCTACAATCAGCACAAATAAAAACTCAAGTGTCTTTCTTTAGTGCTACGTTTGTGCTGTTTTGTGCCGCAAAAAATTAAGTTTGTGCTGCTTTTATTTTGAAGATATTAGCAATGTTTTTTTTACAGACTATGACATCATCTAGCCCCCCTACAACACCCAAATGACACAAAACTGGTCTTGTTGGTTAGTGCTACGTTTGTGCTGGTTTGTGCTGCTAATATTTTTATTTGTGCTGTTATGCTTTTAAAGTCATAACAGTTTATTTATTTTTTTCAAACCCCACTCACTTTGCCCACCTTACAATCAGCACAAATAAAAACTCAAGTGTGTTTCTTTAGTGCTATGTTTGTGCTGTTTTGTGCTGCTAAAAAAATATTTGTGCTGTTATGGTTTTTGAGTTATAACATTTTTATTTTTTTTTTCAAATCCCAACCCCCCCCCCCCCCCCCTTACAATCAGCACAAATAAAAACTCAAATGTTTCTTTCGTGCTATGTTTGTGCTGCTAATATTTTTATTTGTGCCGTTATGGTTTTTAATATATAGCAGCTTGTTTTTATTTGATAATAACCCACTCACTTTGCCCCCCATGTTATTAAATCTTAAAAACAAACATACTATTTGTTAGTGCTACTTTTGTGCTTTTTTGTGTCATAAAAATACACATTTGTGCTGCTTTTATTTTTAAGATAATAGCAATTTTTTTTTTTACCAGACAATGACATCACCCTGCCCTCCTGTCCCATACCTGGTTAGTGATCTCCTGGTTAGAAAGCAGCAATTGAAGCACAGCAAAGTATGAGTGCCTGTGATCAGTCCAATAGACTGCATGGTGGCACCAGTCAGCTGGTGGATGTGACAACAGAACCGGCTGATGGCATATAAGCTGGCACTGAGCTTGGCTGGCGGCAGACTGTGGGTAAGCAGCTGGAAGCAGGAGACAGGTGAAAGCTTGCTGGACTGAAGAGCTGTAGCAGGATTCAGGGTCAGATGAGCCGGGTCCATAATGGTCAGGCAGATCAGGCATAGACGGCAGACAACAGGATAGTTGGGTCACAAGCCAAATCAGCAATGGGAGTTAGATCAGGCAAGAACAGAAGGCAGAATCCAACGGAGGTCAGGAGCAAGCTGGGTTAGGATCAGAAGTCAAACACAGAAATCAGGAGCGAACACACAGAAGCTGCACACCAAACTGCAGCCTGTTTAAATAGTCTGTCTGGCGCCAGCATTGATGACAGGCTCACGCTCATCTGCCCGGCCAGTTGCCAGTCTGCGCATGCGCATATGTATGCACAGGGAGACATCATTTGTGTTATGGGCAAGCCTTTGCTGACAACCCCTACAACAGCCAAACAAAATGAAAAGGGGCTGGTTGGTTAGTGCCACGTTTGTGTTGGTTTGTGCCATTTTACTCTCCATTCTAGCTCCTTTTGTTTTTCATTTATTGTTGATTTAATAAAGGTCACCCAGCAGCCCTACAAGAGACACAAGACATGAAACCAGGCTGGTTGGTGCCTCCTTTGTGCTGGTTTGTGCTGTTTAAGTATCAGTTCTACTGCTTTTTGTTTTTCAGCTATTTACTATTTATTAAAGGTCAGTAAAGGTCACTGGGTTGGTTGGTTAGTGCCGCGTTAGTGCTGTTAAAATTACTATGTGTGCTGCTTTTTTATTGCAAAAGTTTTTTTTTTTTTTTATCAAACCCCACCCATGTTATTAGATACTATAACAATTACACCATTCATTTGTGCTGCATCTGTGATAACTTGTGAAAAAAATTACATCTGTGCTGATTTGGTTGTGGAGATCTTGTACATTATAGTTGATGAAACCCCCTTTGCATGTTAGAATCACATGCTAACAATTTCTCTTTCACACAGACAGAACTTCTTCAACAGTCTGTGCATGTGAAAACAAATAAGTATGATTTTCATGTATGCTTGAAAAAATATAATGGAGAAATCCAAGTTGTACTTATCTATTGGTTTGCTGGATAATATATTTAGAGCGCAAAGAACATAATTGGTGTCTTGTTGTTTAAACATGTATGGAAACAGGTGAAAGAGGAGTGCAAGCTACACAAACACTTTTCACTAGTCAGTAGAAATGTTTTTCTAAATTGTAATATCCATTTTGTTATAATAGCACAATTTTTTACATTGTTCCTTGCTAGGCCTCTTACTCAGCCTGGAGTTTATTTTTGTAATGCTCCTCCTCTGTACCTGGCTCGGTAAGCACTGCACACAGTACCTTGGAGGAAGGCACTAATACAGCTTAACCACTTAAGACCCGGACCAATACGCTGGCAAATGACCCAAGGGGTTTTTGCGATTCGGCACTGCGTCGCTTTAACAGACAATTGCGCGGTCGTGCGACGTGGCTCCCAAACAAAATTTGCGTCCTTTTTTTCCCACAAATAGAGCTTTCTTTTGGTGGTATTTGATCACCTCTGCGGTTTTTATTTTTTGCGCTATAAACAAAAATAGAGCGACAATTTTAAAAAAAATGCAATATTTTTTACTTTTTGCTATAATAAATATCCCCCAAAAATATATAAAAAAAAACATTTTTTTTCCTCAGTTTAGGCCGATACGTATTCTTCTACATATTTTTGGTAAAAAAAATCGCAATAAGCGTTTATCGGTTGGTTTTCGCAAAATTTATAGCGTTTACAAAATAAGGGATAGTTTTATTGCATTTTTATTAATTATTTTTTTTTTACTACTAATAGCGGCGATCAGCGATTTTTTTCGTGACTGCGACAATATGGCGGACACTTCGGACAATTTTGACACATTTTTGGGACAATTGTCATTTTCACAGCAAAAAATGCATTTAAATTGCTTTGTTTACTGTGGAAATGACAGTTGCAGTTTGGGAGTTAACCACAGGTGGCGCTGTAGGGAATGTGTGCCCTAATGTGTGTGTTTACAACTGTAGGGGGGTGTGGCTGTAGGTGTGACGTCATCGATCGCGTCCCCCTATTACAGGGATGACGCGATCGATGCTCCGGCCACAGAGAAGCACGGGGAAGCCGTGTGTACACACGGCTCTCCCCGTTCTTCCGCTCCAGGGACGGATCGCCGCACTGCAGCGGCGATCGGGTCCGCGAATCCCGCGGTCCCGGTCCTGGAGCTTCGGACCGGGTCGCGGGCGCGCGCGCCCGCGACCCACGGCTGGGTACTAAAACCAACGTATATATACGTTGATGTGCCCAGCCGTGCCATTCTGCCGAAGTAAATGTGCAGTAGGCGGTCCTTAAGTGGTTAAGCAACCTCATGCTTGATGTTTTGACTGCTGCCTGAAAGATTACAGGGTAAATTTAAGTTTAACCCACTTGTTTTTACAGCTTTTGCAACCTCATGCTTGATGCTTTGACTGCTACCTGAGTGTAAATCAAGTCAATTAAAGTATAGCCCACAAATTTTTTCTTTTGATGTGTTTGTTAGTGATGCATCCATGTGTATACACTGTGTTCTGTGTTATCCAGAATTTTGAATCCATGTAGCAATATACTGAAATCATTTCCTGTCTACACACAAAGGTACATTGGTAACTGTACTCCCAATTTTTTATTTTTTATTTTTTTTGCCCAAACTGGGTACCTATTTGTTCTGACTTTAACTAAATGGTAAGCTGTAAGGGAATTGTAAATGCTAGGCCAGACTGTGGAAATTCTACACTTCAAACACTTGTATGATGTATGTGATATATATATATATATATACACACACACATATTTAAGATTTAAACCACATAATGCTAGCAACTCAGGCTGTGCTGTGTTGAAGACACTGATGCATGGAGAATACTTAAAGCAGAGGTCCACACAAAAATGGAACTTCCGCTTTTCGGAACCCCCCCTCCACATTTGGCACCTTTCAGGGGGAGGGGGTGAAGATGCCTGTCTAATCTGGTATTTGCACCCACTTCCAGGCGTAGACCTCCACAGAATCTGCAGGGGTCTATGTATCACATCCTGTCGTCCCCCGTTCTGGGAGACAGAAGACAGGAGGGACCATTTCGATTGCGCAGCACGACTCGCACATGCGCAGTAGGGAATCGGGAAGTGAAGTTGCAAGGCTACATTTCCTGATTCCCTTAACGAAGATGGCAGCGGCAGCATCCGAGGCACGGGTTGACCTCAGGTGCCATCATCGCAGGCGCGCTGGACAGATAAGTGTCCATATTTTAAAGTCAGCAGCTGCAGTATTTGTAGCTGCTGACATCTAAATAAAAAAATGTGGTGGATCTCTGCTTTAAGTATAAGCTTGCAGTAGCTATAGCTTTTACTGTTAGATGGGGTGCAAGGTAGAGGGGAGAATATTTTTAAGGCACAAAAAGTAAAACAATTGAATGGTACCTTTATATTTAAAATTTAATACCATGGGGGTGTAAAGTGGGCAGGACTAGAGGTGACACAATGTAAAATATAATGTGACATTTCTCTAAAACGAAACCATTGTTCTGTCAAGATCGCCAACTCATCAAAATCTCGTAGCTGTACTGTGCATGCGCTGGTTGGAAATGTTTAGAGCAGCCTTCAGTAAATGGAAGACCGAACAATGCCATGTCCACACTTTCAGACCACCAGTATGCAGGGCGTGACCCCAGCTGCTCAACAGTCATTTGTTTCTGATATCGCCGGTGTCCCAGCAACCAGTGATGTTACATGTGGGCCCCACCCCCTGTAGCAAGTTGATCCACCCAGGTACTGCCCCCTGCAGCTCCTCCCTTCTACAATGTACTGTGCCTGTCCAGCTACTTGACGTGTGCAGGTATGCTGTTCACTTGAATGGGGTTTATAGGTGTACTCTGATAGGCACATATGGTGTAAAGCAGGGGTGTCAAACTCAATTTCATTGTGGGCCGCATCAGCATTATGGTTGCCCTCAAAAGGACCAGTTGTATCTGTAAGATTAAGATGTCCAGCGCATCCCTTCCCCTTACATTAGATGTCAAGAACCACCCCACAATCAGAAGTTGAGTCCCCCACTCTCCCTTACATCACAGTGCACCCCCCTTTCCTTATGCTGCTGCTGGGAAGAAGTTGGATGCATTGCTTGAAAGCAGAAAGTAAGGGTCTGGAGGATGACTGGAGAGGTCCGCAGGCCTTGTGTTTGCCACTTCTGGTGTAAAGGGACACTATGATGGGTACATATGGTGTAAAGTGGCACTCTGATGGGCACATATGATATGAAGAGGCAATCTGTTGGGCACATATGATGTAAAGGGGGCACTCTCATGAGGGCACCTGATGTATAGGGGCACTCTGAGGAGCACATATGATGGAAAGAGGCACTCTGATGGGCACATATGATGAAGAGGGGCACTCTGCTGGGCACATATGGTGTAATGGGGCGTTCTGGTGGGCACATATGGTGTGAAGGGGCTCTCTGGTGGGCACAAATTATGGAAATGGGCACTCTGATGGGGACAATTGATGTAAAGGGGCACTGTGATGGGTTGGGACCCCTGATGTAAAGGGGCACTCTGATGGGAAATAGGATGCAATGGGGCACTCTATGAGCACATAAGATGGAAAGGGGCACTCTGATGGGGGCAACTAATGTAAGAATGTCGAAACTGAAACTTGACAAAAAATATTGTTGAAATGCTAGGGAAAGTATACATTTCTCAGTTTTTGATAGACATACAGTGACTACAAATGTTCTAGGTCATAGCACAAACTAGAGTTTCGGACCTTGGCTAAAAGAGAATTTTAGTGACATAGAATTTAATTAAATACCCCTAGTTTAGAGATTATGATATCTTTGGGTATATCTAAAACCTCTAAAGTTGAGGGAACTAAGATGGGTTGATGGCAGACCATCCCCCTTACCTGTTTGTATATATGCATGCTGAGAGTAGGCTAGAGGCCCCCCGAAATTTAGCAATGAGGCCCCTAGCATGTCAAGTATTCAAAAAGGAATGGGGTCTGCCATCACATTGTCTTGGATTCCTAACTTTGAAGATGCCAGGGCCCCCCCTGGACATCATATTCCATCAGAATCTCCAAACCGCTGTACTGCACATGTACATATTCTGTTGCTCCATAGAGGTGAATGGAGTGTCCGATCCGATCAGGTACGACTGAAAAAACGGACAGGCGCACCTGATCAGGCAGCATGTGTAAAAGGAGCCTAAAACTACATTTTGTTATGTGCAGACACATGAACATGGTTACAATGTAACACAAATAAAAGGTCTAAAAATAACCCATTATAGCATGTAATATAGCAATATACTGTACATAAAGTTATAGTTATGTAAGTGACATAGGGAATAACAAAAGTTGCTTATATTTACATACAAATTGTACAAAAATATGGTGTAAAACTATAGTATATACTATATAAAAAAAATAACTTAAAATATCAAAACCTGAGAGAATGGATGTTTAAGCAGCACAGTAGCAGCACTAACTAATCAGCCAGTTTCACATCCTTATGCTTTTATAGTGGGGGAGGTGGGGTTTGATTAATTAAAAAAAACTTTTGCAATAAAAAAGCAGCACACATAGTAATTTTAACAGCACTAACGCGGCACTAACCAACCAACCCAGTGACCTTTACTGACCTTTAATAAATAGTAAATAGCTGAAAAACAAAAAGCAGTAGAACTGATACTTAAACAGCACAAACCAGCACAAAGGAGGCACCAACCAGCCTGGTTTCATGTCTTGTGTCTCTTGTAGGGCTGCTGGGTGACCTTTATTAAATCAACAATAAATGAAAAACAAAAGGAGCTAGAATGGAGAGTAAAATGGCACAAACCAACACAAACGTGGCACTAACCAACCAGCCCCTTTTCATTTTGTTTGGCTGTTGTAGGGGTTGTCAGCAAAGGCTTGCCCATAGCACAAATGATGTCTCCCTGTGCATACATATGCGCATGCGCAGACTGGCAACTGGCCGGGCAGATGAGCGTGAGCCTGTCATCAATGCTGGCGCCAGACAGACTATTTAAACAGGCTGCAGTTTGGTGTGCAGCTTCTGTGTGTTCGCTCCTGATTGCTGCGTTTGACTTCTGATCCTAACCCAGCTTGCTCCTGACCTCCGTTGGATTCTGCCTTCTGTTCTTGCCTGATCTAACTCCCATTGCTGATTTGGCTTGTGACCCAACTATCCTGTTGTCTGCCGTCTATGCCTGATCTGCCCGACCATTATGGACCCGGCTCATCTGACCCTGAATCCTGCTACAGCTCTTCAGTCCAGCAAGCTTTCTCCTGTCTCCTGCTTCCAGCTGCTTACCCACAGTCTGCCGCCAGCCAAGCTCAGTGCCAGCTTATATGCCATCAGCCGGTTCTGTTGTCACATCCACCAGCTGACTGGTGCCACCATGCAGTCTATTGGACTGATCACAGGCACTCATACTTTGCTGTGCTTCAATTGCTGCTTTCTAACCAGGAGATCACTAACCAGGTATGGGACAGGAGGGCAGGGTGATGTCATTGTCTGGGAAAAAACAAATTGCTATTATCTTAAAAATAAAAGCAGCACAAATGTGTATTTTTATGACAAAAGTAGCACTAACAAATAGTATGTTTGTTTTTAAGATTTAATAACATGGGGGGCAAAGTGAGTGGGTTATTATCAAATAAAAACAAGCTGCTATATATTAAAAACCATAACGGCACAAATAAAAATATTAGCAGCACAAACATAGCACTAAAGAAACATTTGAGTTTTTATTTGTGCTGATTGTAAGGGGGGGGGGGGGGGGGAGTGAGTGGGATTTGAAAAAAACAAAAAAAATGTTATAACTCAAAAACCATAACAGCACAAATATTTTTTTAGCAGCACAAAACAGCACAAACGTAGCACTAACCAACGAGACCAGTTTTGTGTCATTTGGGCATTGTAGGGGGGCTGTGTGACCTTTGGTGACCTTTGATAAATCATTAACACAAAAACAATAAAAGATAGAATGGAAATTTAAACAGTACAAAACAGCACAAACATAGCACTAAAGAAACACACTTGAGTTTTTATGTGTGCTGATTGTAAGGTGGGCAAAGTGAGTGGGGTTTGAAAAAATAAAATAAACTGTTATGACTTTAAAAGCATAACAGCACAAATAAAAATATTAGCAGCACAAACCAGCACAAACGTAGCACTAACCAACAAGACCAGTTTTGTGTCATTTGGGTGTTGTAGGGGGGCTAGATGATGTCATAGTCTGTAAAAAAAACATTGCTAATATCTTCAAAATAAAAGCAGCACAAACGTAATTTTTTGCGGCACAAAACAGCACAAACGTAGCACTAAAGAAAGACACTTGAGTTTTTATTTGTGCTGATTGTAGGGGGGCCAGCTTCGCTGAGCTCTTTAATAAATCATTAATAACGCAAAAACGATAAAAGATAGAACGGAAATATTAGCAGCACAAAACAGCACAAACGTAGCACTAACCAATGAGACCAGTTTCGTGTCATTTGGGCTTGTAGGGGGGCTGTGTGACCTTTGGTGACCTTTAATAAATCATTAATAACGCAAAAACGATAAAAGATAGAACGGAAATATTAGCAGCACAAAACAGCACAAACGTAGCACTAACCAATGAGACCAGTTTCGTGTCATTTGGGCTTGTAGGGGGGCTGTGTGACCTTTGGTGACCTTTAATAAATCATTAATAACGCAAAAACGATAAAAGATAGAATGGAAATATTAGCAGCACAAAACAGCACAAACGTAGCACTAACCAATGAGACCAGTTTCGTGTCATTTGGGCTTGTAGGGGGGCTGTGTGACCTTTGGTGACCTTTAATAAATCATTAATAACGCAAAAACGATAAAAGATAGAATGGAAATATTAGCAGCACAAAACAGCACAAACGTAGCACTAACCAATGAGACCAGTTTTGTGTCATTTGGGCTTGTAGGGGGGCTGTGTGACCTTTGGTGACCTTTAATAAATCATTAATAACGCAAAAACAATAAAAGATAGAAAGGAAATGTAAACAGCACAAAACAGCACAAACATAGCACTAAAGAAACACACTTGAGTTTTTATTTGTGCTGATTGTAAGGTGGGCAAAGTGAATGGGGTTTGAAAAAAATAAATAAACTGTTATAACTTTAAAACCATAACAGCACAAATAAAAATATTAGCAGCACAAACCAGCACAAACGTAGCACTAACCAATGAGACCAGTTTCGTGTCATTTGGGCGTTGTAGGGGGGCTGATTGACCTTTGGTGACCTTTAATAAATCATTAATAACGCAAAAACGATAAAAGATAGAACGGAAATATTAGCAGCACAAAACAGCACAAACGTAGCACTAACCAACCAGACCAGTTTCGTGTCATTTGGGCTTGTAGGGGGGCTGTGTGACCTTTGGTGACCTTTAATAAATCATTAATAAGGCAAAAACGATAAAAGATAGAACGGAAATATTAGCAGCACAAAACAGCACAAACGTGGCACTAACCAACCAGACCAGTTTTGTGTCATTTGGGCTTGTAGGGGGGCTGTGTGACCTTTGGTGACCTTTAATAAATCATTAATAACGCAAAAACGATAAAAGATAGAACGGAAATATTAGCAGCACAAAACAGCACAAACGTAGCACTAACCAATGAGACCAGTTTTGTGTCATTTGGGCTTGTAGGGGGGCTAGATGATGTCATAGTCTGGAAAAAACAATTGCTAATATCTTCAAAATAAAAGCAGCACAAACGTAATTTTTTGCGGCACAAAACAGCACAAACGTAGCACTAAAGAAACACACTTGAGTTTTTATTTGTGCTGATTGTAGGGGGGCCAGCTTCGCTGAGCTGAATCTGTACCTTGTAGCAAATGCTGTCTTCTATGGAAACAATTCTCTCATTACAGTATCCCCCTGTAGATCCTTAAGCTTAGCTGTGAGGTCACCTGTGGCCAGGTGACAAATGCACCCCCGTTGGAGACAGGGGTGCACCGCAAGGTAGTGAACCCAATAGCAGACTGCTGCGGATGGACAGGAAATGTGAGCCCAAGATTCCCCAGCAGGTGTTCACCAGAGCCTCTAGTGGTAAGGATGGCCTTCGCTGCAACTGAACCCAGGTCGCGGCCCCTGGAGTCCCCCAGGTCACGCTCCGTAAGGAGAGAGGGGAAGCAGCCACTCAGGACACAAGGGATAGTGATGGGTAAGCAGAGGTCGGGGCAACAGGCAGACGAGGGTAACCAAGGGACAGGCCAAAGTTCAGGGTAACAGGCAAACCCGCTGTACTCCTTCAAGCTTTACTTACAGCTACACACCGTACTCCTTCAAGCTTTACTTACAGCTACCGCTGTATTCCTGGATGCCTCCACTGAAGCTTTCCAACTTACTTCACCATCCCTGGCTAGTGAATCATCTGCCCCAGTATGCCTTCAGAACTTCATCCCTGCCAAACTTGTCTCTGGTAACAGTAGTGGTCGTCCCTCCGGTAACTGCTTCTCCTTTACCTCCGGCAATGAACCAGCTCCTCTCGGGCTGAGCTTCTAACATACGTGGTTCCGCCAAGTGCTTATCCTCTGCTGCTCCTCCTTTACAACCCTTTGAATTCTTTGATAGGCTTCAGGCACAGCAACCAGGAGCTGTTTGACACACACCCACCTAGGCCACAGCCTCGGGCGGGAAGAACCCTGATCACCTGACTCCTCCCGAATAAATAGCCTATCCCAGCATGCACAGCAGCCAAAAGAAATTCCTGCTGATTGGCTGAGACAACTTATTTATCCATCACCTAAATTCACAGTAATCCATCATCCTAATGCCAAAGGCAACAGTGCCACCTATTGACAGAAGAGAGAGACCACAAATTAAACTCAGACTTGCGACCGAAATCAGTGGATCAGGGTCCTATACACTCCCTAGTTTGCATCCGTTCAGTCTGGGGCTCTAGATTTAATTTGTTCTCATTTCCAGCCTGAGGTTTTTTTTTTCTTTTCTCCTCCTTTGCTTCTGAGCTTTTGCTCGCTGTTCTACTCTATTCCTCCTTTTCCTCCTTCTGATGCATGTGTTTCTTTTTTTTTTTCCCTTTTTTTTTCTTTCGTTATTTTCTTTGTGTTTTTTCTTTCTCTCTCTTCCTTTTTTCAATTTTTCTTCACTGTTTTGCGGATAACTCCGCCCCTACCCTTTTTTTTACCTGCTTTGGCCCCTGGGCCTTCGGGCTCAGGCATAACGCATTGCCCCCCAACCTCGGCTGGGGAGACAGTGGCAATTCATAATTTGTTTTCTTATTAGTATATATTTTATTATGTGCCTTTATGTGTACTTATGTGTTATGTCCATATCCCCTGCGTGGGAACTGTTTTTTCCTTTTTTTTTATGTATACTTTAATAAAAATATTGTACCAGAAATCAGTGGATCAAAGACTACCAATTAGCCAGGATAGTTACCGCCTGGCACAATTAGATTTATTAGCAGCCCTGTTCAGGCTAACAGAAAAAAATACAAATTGCTACCTTTAAAAATGTGCTACTTATGGAAGGCCATACACTATATAATTTTGTTGTACTATTTTCCTTTAGATTTAACAAAACCATATAATATGAGGTCAAACCTACACACTTTGGGCCAGATTCTCAGAGGCGATATGACGGTTTATCTCAGATACACTGTCATATCTCAATGGGTATCTATGCGTGTGATTCTTAGAATCACTTACGCATAGATACACTAAAAATCCGACAGGTGTAAAAGAATTACACCGTTGGATCGTAGATGTAATGACAACGCCGGCCGCTAGGTGGCCATAACGTTGTTTTCTCATGTGCCTATGCAAATGAGCCTAATACGCCGATTCCCAAACGTTTTTACGTCGCCCCGTCGTAGTTTCCGTAAGGTTTGCGCAGCGTAAAGATAAAGCAGCCCGAAGGTGCAGCATTCTATGTTAAGTATTGCCGTCGTTCCCGCGTCGCCATTTGAAAATTTAACGTCGTTTGCGTAAGACGTCCGTGAATGGGGCTGGACGCCATTTACGTACACGTCTAAAACAATGACGTCCTTGCGACGTCATTTTGCGCAATGCACGTCGGCAAGTTTTTGGGACGGCACATGCGCAGTACGTTCGGCGCGGGGGCGCGCTTAATTTAAATACAAGCCGCCCCCTTCGATTTACGCGGGGATACGCCGGCCCATTTACACTACGCCGCCGCAAGTTACGGAGCAAGTGCTTTGAGAATAAAGCACTTGCTCTAGTACGTTGCGGCGGCGTAGTGTAAATGCCTAACGCTACGCCGCCGGGGATTCTTTGAGAATCTGGCCCTTTCAGTTTGTATGGAATCAGGACGGCCCTTTACACTACACAGTTGAAGGTAAATCTAAAGGAATTTGAACAAGAAGATTGTATAATGTATGGCCAGCGTAAGAGTACATAGGTATGAGATAAACATTTTCTAATCCAGAACTTTTTAAATGTTATGGAAGTTATAGCTTTTTACAACATCACTTCACAAATAGTAGCTAACAACGTAACTAGTTGTGGGGGTTCTGCACACACCCCAAAGAACGTAATCAAAGTATCACTTCCTGCACCTGGCAGCAATTCACAGCTGTCAAAATGACAGCCAGGCGTTGTGTGTAAATACAGGAGCGATTTTACCCACTGCTGTTAAAAAACAGACCTCTTGACACTCTTTTTATAATCAATGTTCATAGGCAAGATAGAGACTATTGTTACTTTTGTTATTATTTACTCTGTTCCTTTCATCTGCCCCCTATCCACTGTGATTATTCCTCTGGCAGAGCTCTGTCTGGATTTGGTGTTCCTGCAAAGCAGGGACTAAAATCCATCTCTTCCCCTAGTAAAAGCAGCACACATAGTAAACAAAATCACTGTGTAGGCACACAGTAAACCCTTTGATTGCCCTAGATCAGTGGTTCTCAACCTTACTATTGCTGTGACCCCTTGATAACATTTCCCAAGTTGCGGGGACCCCTAACGGTAAAATAATTTTCGTAGCGTGGTTTGTCAGCATCCAAAGCAAGACAAGTAATTTGTGCCCCTAACCCATGGACATTTAGCGCTCCCCGAGTCCCTTCCACTCGTACAATATTAACCACTTAACCCCCGGACCATATTGCTGTCCAATGACCAGAGCACTTTTTGTGATTCGGCACTGCGTCGCTTTAACTGACAATTGCGACGCGCGGTCGTGCGATGTGGCACCTAAACAAAATTGGTGTCCTTTTTTTCCCACAAATAGAGCTTTCTTTTGATGGTATTTGATCATCTCTGCGGTTTTAATTTTTTGCGCTATAAACAAAAATAAAGCGACCATTTTGAAAAAAATTCAATATTTTTTACATTTTGCTATAATAAATATCCCCAAAAAATATATAAAAAAACATTTTTTTCTCAGTTTAGGCTGATACGTATTCTACATATTTTTTCATGGTTTGCGCAAAATTTATAGCGTTTACAAAAAAATGGGGTAGTTTTATGGCATTTTTAGTAATATTTTTTTTTACTAGTAATGGCGGCGATCAGCGAGACATTATGGCGGACACATCGGACAATTTTGACAAATTTTTGGGATCATTGGCATTTTAATAGCGATCAATGCTATAAAAATGCATTGGATTACTATAAAAATGCCATTGGCAGTGAAGGGGTTAACACTAGGGGGCAGGGAAGGGGTTAAGTGCGTTTCTGGGTGTGTTCTAAATGTATGGGGGGGGGTGGACTGACTAGGGGAAATCACTGATCTTCTGTTCATACATTGTATGAACAGAAGATCAGCGTTTCCCCGCTGACAGGACCAGAGAGCTTTGTGTTTACAGAGAGCTTTGTGTTTACACACAAAGCTCCCGGTCCCCCGCTCTGTAACGAACGAGCGCATGCCCGGCGGGCGCGATCGCCGCCAAGCACGCGCGCGAGACTCGGGTGACGAGCGCGCGCACCCCTAGTGGCTGCAAAAATGCGGACGTATAGCTACGGGCTCTCGCCCAGGAGAGCCGCCGTAAAATGACGGTGGGCGGTCAGCTAGTGGTTAAAACCCCTTATGGTACATTTGAGGATGTACCCCTCTATCTTTGTTCTTCTTTCTTTCCCCTCCCCCATCCCTCTCTCTAGCCATCTTTCGCTCCCCTTTTCTTTGTTCCGTCCCCTCTTTTTCTCTACCTTCCATGCACTCTCTATTTTTATTTATTCTCTTATTTCTTGGTGGGGGGGGGGGGGGGGGGGGGTTAGTAGGACCAGTGGCGGTGTTGCTGGTGGGTGGGAAGTTCTGATCAGTCAACTTAGGTGCTCTTAATCAAGGTCATCTGGTATAATCACAGGTAGTCTCCGCATTCACGGTGTCTCAGACTTTGTAGTGTCTCGTAGCAGTGACACCTATGCTGAATAATAGGAGATAGGGTCTCCTCCAGCCTCTCCCACTTCACATTCCTCATGTCAGCTGACTTCTAGTCTCTGCCCCCAGCCATGTCGTAAACTGAATGGGCGGCTGAGTGGGCAGCTGCGGGCTTCAGGAACAGCCCACGATTTGGTGACCCCCAGGTTGAGAACCACTGCCCTAAATGTTCACTGCCTTTCCTGCCAGTGTCAGCGGCAGTGTATACTTTTAGCACTGATCACTGCATTACTATTACTGATTGCCAAAAATTGTCAAAAGTGTCAGAATGTCTGCCACAATAACGCAGTCACGCCATAAGGCACTGATCGCCACCATTACTAGCAAAAAAAATAAAAAATTCCGGTATACAGTATCCCATGGTTTGCAGATGCTATAACCCTAGTGCAAAGCAATCAATATACACTTATTGGGATTTTTTTTGGTAGCAGCAGAATACATATTGGCCTAAATTCATGAAGATTTTCGATTTTTAGTTTATTTTTTATTATTGGATATGTTTTATAGTTTTTTTTCAAAATTGTCTGTCTTTTTTTTTTTTTAATTATAGCACAAAAAAAAAAAAATTTGCAGTGGTGATCAAATAACACCAGAAGAAATCTCTATTTGTGGAAGAAAAAAAGGACATATAAATGTCAATTATGTACAGCGTCATATGACCGTGCCATTGTCAGTTAAATAACAGTGCCGTATTGCAAGAAAATGGTCTAGTCATGAAGGGGGGTCCAGTTGGTAACCACGGAAAGATTTTACCCCTTCATGGACCAGACCATGTTTTGAAATATACAATACTTTGACAAATTGATGGCTGTTTGACAGTGTATCCAAATAAAATTGATGTTCTTTTTTTCTCCCACAATATATATTTTTTTCACTTTCTGCTATTAAAAACACATTGATGGGCACAGTGGCGAAAATTGATGGCACAGTGGCCACAATTGATTGGCATGGCACAGTGGCGACAAATTGATGGCACAGTGGTTGCATTTAAAGGGGACAGTGGCGACAATTGATGGCATGGCACAGTAGCGTTTATTGTGAAACACAGGTGAGGTAAATTGGGGTGACACAGGTGAGGTGAATTGGGGTGACAGGTGAGTGAATTGGGGTGACACAGGTGAGGTGAAGTGGGGTGACACAGGTGAGGTAAATTGGGGTGTCAGTGTGGCACAGGTGAGGTGAATTGGGGTGACATAGGTGAGGTGAATTGGGGTGACACAGGTGAGGTAAATTGGGGTGACACAGGTGAGGTGAATTGGGGTGACACAGGTGAGGTGAATTGGGGTGACACAGGTGAGGTGAATTGGGGTGACACAGGTGAGGTGAATTGGGGTGACACAGGTGAGGTGAAGTGGGGTGACACAGGTGAGGTAAATTGGGGTGTCAGTGTGACACAGGTCTGAGAGGTGAGAATTGATGGCTCAGTGGCGACAAATGGGATGAGGTGAATTGGTGGGTGACACAGGTGAGTGAATTGGGGGTGACACAGGTGAGGTGAAGTGGGGTGACACAGGTGTAGGTAAATTGGGGGGTGCACAGGTGTGGCACACAGGTGACGGTGAATTGGGGGGGTGACATACGTGAGGTGATTGTGTCCTAATGTGAATTGGGGTGACGGGAATGGTGACACAGGTGAAGAAATGTCGGGGTGTCATTGGTGAGGAAAGTCGGGGTACAGAGGAGTCATTGGTGACGTACCTCGGGGCGTCGCGTGACGCAGGCGCCGCCCCTTCACCTGGATTGGCGTTCATCTCCTCTCCGTTGCCCTGAGTAGAGATGGCCGCCGGAGCACGCTTAGCCACACCCTCCTCCTTTGCTGATTGGCGGAGAGATCGGCAGGGAAGGCGTGTACGTACTAGGAGGTGCGGCGTGATTGGTGGGTTTCAGGCGGGAAGTTGAAGGATGGATCCGCAGGCAGCAGTGCAGGGTGAGGAGACAAGATGGAGCCCGTGTGACGGATGTGTGCGGGGAGGGATGGGTAGACCGGTCAGGGCTCGTGTGATCGGGGGTTATTATAGGGACTCGGTTCCCTTGCTGAGTCTCTTGACAAGCAAAGCCCTCCCTCCCTCCCTCCCTCACCCCTCTCCCTCCCTCACCCCTCTCCCTCACCCCTCTCCCTCACCCCTCTCCCTCCCTCACCCCTCTCCAGTGATTAGAATCACAAGAAGGATTTCTTCACAGAAGGTTGTTCTGAGGACATTCCTCGCTCACACCACAATTTGTCACATCAGTTTTGGTGTAAATGAAAGGCGGGTTTTCCTGATTCTGATGGGACGGGTAACATTGCCCGCCATCGTGTCGTCTTCGCAGCGCATGCACAGGGAAAAACGATCGGATTTTACTCGGGCGGGCAAAGTACCCACGGTAGTAAAATCCAATCGTCGGGCTCCTTTCACGCTTGTGCGACTTTCAAGTCGTGCCGTTTTTATTTTTATGCGCTATAGACAAAAAAAAAAAAAAAAGCGGCAATTCTGAAAAAAGACACCATGGGCCAGATTCAGAGAGCCGTAACTCCTGTGTAACTGGGTGTTAGACTGGAGTAATTTCGAATTACGCGCGTTTTCTAGCTAGTCGAAAACCTCAAACCATGAATAGACGGCTGCGGGCTTCAATTTCGACTGGTTTACGTGTTCGTACGCCTTCGGATCTACGCTGCAATAAAATGGCGGCCGCTGGGTGGACTTCCCGTCGTTTTCCGCGTCGGGGTATGCCAATGAGCCTTTGCCGGCGATCCCCGAAATTACGATCTTCAATCGCAATCTCTTACGGCACCTTTAGTCATCTTTTTTTTTTGCGTGACACTATACCAGCTTGTTGCTGCTCTAATATTAGACGGCCCGTGTTAAGTATGGCCGTCGTTCCCGCGTCGAATTTCTACGTTTTCCGACGTCTTTTATTATTTTTTACGTAAGTCGTCCGGGAATAGGAATGTCCGTAAACGCCGCTACTCAAACAACGAATGACGTAACGACGTGATTTCGCGCAATGCGCGGCGGGAAATTTCTGAACGGAGCATGCGCAGTTCGATCGCCGCGGGGACGCGCTTAATTGAAATGCTTCACGCCCCCCTAATCGTGTATTTCGATTACGCGGCGAGAAATAGACTACGCCGCCGTAGCGTACGGGCAAAAATCTACCAGGATTCGGTGTAGAGCCTGGGGAAATACGGCGGCGTGGAGTATTTCGATTACGCAGCGCAATATTAAGTGTATCTGAATCTGGCCCAATGTTTTTTACTTTTTGCTGTAATAAATATGCATTGATAACTGTATAAATGTAACTGGCAGGGAAGGGGTTAAATGTTTTTCTCCTAGTTTGTGTTCTAACTGTGGGGGGAGGGGAGGTGACCGATTGTGTTCCTATGTACAAGGAACACAGATCTGTCTCCTCTCTCCCTGACAGTGACGTGCAGCTCTGTGTTGACACCCCATCATTACACACAGAGCTCCACGTCCCTGCTCAATTACTGGGCAATCGCGTGTGCCCGGCGGCCATGACGGCCGCCGGGCACACGCACAGGGGTCCCAGTGATGCGACGGGTGCGCGCGTGCGCCCCTAGCAGCTTTCTATGACTGCACGTCATATGACGTGCAGTCAGGACAATGAAGTCATCCGCCCCCCGTCATATGACGTGCAGTCAGGACAATGAAGTCATCCGCCCCCCGTCATATGACGTGCAGTCAGGACAATGAAGTCATCCGCCCCCCGTCATATGACGTGCAGTCAGGACAATGAAGTCATCCGCCCCCCGTCATATGACGTGCAGTCAGGACAATGAAGTCATCCGCCCCCCGTCATATGACGTGCAGTCAGGACAATGAAGTCATCCGCCCGCCGTCATATGACGTGCAGTCAGGACAATGAAGTCATCCGCCCCCCGTCATATGACGTGCAGTCAGGACAATGAAGTTATCCGCCCCCCGTCATATGACGTGCAGTCAGGACAATGAAGTCATCCGCCCCCCGTCATATGACGTGCAGTCAGGACAATGAAGTTATCCGCCCCCCGTCATATGACGTGCAGTCAGGACAATGAAGTTATCCGCCCCCCGTCATATGACGTGCAGTCAGGACAATGAAGTTATCCGCCCCCGCCGTCATATGACGTGCAGTCAGGACAATGAAGTTATCCGCCCCCCGTCATATGACGTGCAGTCAGGACAATGAAGTTATCCGCCCCCCGTCATATGACGTGCAGTCAGGACAATGAAGTTATCCGCCCCCCGTCATATGACATGCAGTCAGGACAATGAAGTCATCCGCCCCCCGTCATATGACATGCAGTCAGGACAATGAAGTCATCCGCCCCCCGTCATATGACATGCAGTCAGGACAATGAAGTCATCCGCCCCCCGTCATATGACGGTGGACGGATGACAAGTGGGTAAAGCAGTCAGTCTGTAGGGTACTGCCGCTCCCTGATCATTGATTCAGTGTATCGTTCTCCTGCTGGTGACTCGGGGTTATTACACTGTACTGCATTCTAACAGCTCATACGAACTCGTTTGGTTCTTTTCGTCGGTGTACTGTGTGTACTCATGATGACCTGTATGCAGTTCCTGAGTGTCTCTGTGCCTTGAGCACGCTGATTGGTTGTAGGGAGGGGCGGAGCTCTCACATTACCAGCCTGCTCTCCTATGCACAGAGAGAACCATTCCAAACAGTTCAGTTCAATCACATGAATCGATTTCACTCAGTTCACTGAAAAGAACCGATTCAAAAGAACGATTCGTTCATCAACTGGACGTCACTATTATAGGGGGGTGGGCTTACGGGTCATGTGATGGGGGGGATGGGCACACGGGTCATGTGATGGGGGATGGGCTTATGGGTCATGTGATGGGGGGGGATGGGCTTACAGGTCATGTGATTGGGGTTTCGGGGGTATGGCACACGCATGTGATGGGGGGGATGGGCACGGGTCATGTGATGGGGGGGATGGGCACACGGGTCATGTGATGGGGGGGATGGGCACACGGGTCATGTGATTGGGGTTTCGGGGGTATGGGCACACGGGTTATGTGATGGGGGGATGGGCACACGGTCATGTGATGGGGGATGGGCACAAGGGTCATGTGATGGGGGGATGGGCGCACGGGTCATGTGATGGGGGGGTTGGGCGCACGGGTCATGGGATGGGCACACGGGTCATGTGATGGGGGATGGGCACATGGGTCATGTGATTGGGGTTTCGGGGGGATGGGCACAAGGGTCATGTGATGGGGGATAGGTACATGGGTCATGTAGTAGGCACACAGTCATGTGATTGAGGTTTCGGGGGGATGGGCCATGTGATGGGGGGGATGGGCACACAGGTCATGTGATGGGGGGGATGGGCACACGGGTCATGTGATGGGGGGGATGGGCACACGGGTCATGTGATGGGGGGATGGGCACACGGGTCATTTGATGGGGGATGAGTACACGGGTCATGTGATGGGGGATAGGTACACGGGTCATGTGGTGGGCACACAGTCATGTGATTGAGGTTTCGCGGGGATGGGCCATGTGATGGGGGGTGGGCACACGGGTCATGTTATGGGCACACAGTCATGTGATTGGGGTTTCGGGGGGATGGGTCATGTGATGGGGGGGATGGGCACACGGGTCATGTGATGGGGGGGGTGGGCACACGGGTCATGTGATGGGGGATGGGGTACACGGGTCATGTGACGCGGGTTGTCTCTCCTCGGTGTAGAGTTTGAAGAGTCGGTGGCGGAGTTGAACTCTGAGTTGGATCGGTTGAGCCGCAACATTCAGGGCGTCGCCCAATATCAGACCTCCGTGTTCCGCGTCACCAAAGTGCTGGTAAGATGGGGGAGGGGAGGGGCAGAGTGACGGGGCAGGGGTGATGGGGGTCCAGGAACTAAACACTTTGTTTCTTCACCATGGCAGTGCACCTGGATGGACAAGATCGAGGCTTTGGCCCGACACCGAGCCCAACCCCCGCCCACCCCCGCGTCCTCCCAATGACTTACCTGACGGATGGAGATGGCGCGGCCCCGCCTTCCAAAAACCGCCGGCGCGGCCCCGCCTTCCGGATACCACCGACGTGCCGGCCTGTAGATAACGACCAATCGCAGAGTGAAGAACTGACACAAGTTATATTTATTGGTTAATAAAGAACTCGTCTGTATCTTGTCTGTGGGTGGAGTTTGATTGGGGGGAGGGGCCTGAAACGGTGAGTGGAGACACACGGGGACCCCGGCTGTGAGCCGCTGCTTTCTCCAGTGTTTGTGTGGGGGAAGTGCTACATAAGTATATAGATATATAGGAGGGTATATAGATATTGTAACGGTCACCACCGTTTACGACCTTCCATCAACCCACGACAGATTACCCGACACGCCGACAGAAAGGTATTCACACCTGAGCATCAATAGGTTTTATACAGTGTTATTACACAATGATTTCCCTTCAATCCACATCTTTAGACAGACGGCCTGTCTCCGACAGAAAGGTATTCACACCTGAGCATCAATAGATTTTATACAGTGTTATTACACAATGATTTCCCTTCAATCCACATCTTTAGACAGACGGCCTGTCTCCGACAGAAAGGTATTCACACCTGAGCATCAATAGATTTTATACAGTGTTATTACACAATGATTTCCCTTCAATCCACATCTTTAGACAGACGGCCTGTCTCTGACAGAAAGGTATTCACACCTGAGCATCAATAGGCTTTATCACACAATGAAATGTCTTTCAGGAGCCAGCCTCACTTAGCATCTCAACAGCCTGTTACACAGTGGAATGAGTCACTGTCTTGTTGACTAGTGATGAGCGGAATACGCCATATTCGATTTCACGAATATATAGAAGAATATTCGTTAATATCGAATATTCGTGATATTTTATCAAAAAAAAATTTGGCGAAATTTCGCTAATGCGAAATTTCGCTAATGCGAAATTGTTTGCGAAATTCTCGTCAACACGCGAAAACGGAGATCATTTCCTGGATTACTAAACTAATATGCACTAAACACTAACTACTTACACAAACTTATATGACTAAACTAAAGCTAATTTTTTTTTGTTTTTTTATACACAAAACACAAAAGGGCAGAGAAAGTATTCGCGAATATTCGCATTACGAATATTCGCATTGCGAATATTTGGCAACATAAAAGGATCGCCTCAGCTACTCGGCCCAGGGTCTATAATCATACCAGCAATGCTTTTAGACGTCGATGGAGATCACTAGGATGTGATCTGTTTTAAAAATAAATTTGAAAAAATACGAATATTCGCCATAGCGAATGTGACGGTAGTCGAACATATCCCCGTCAAGCATTCCCTTCTTCCATAAAAGAAATCACCCAATATTCCACGAGTAGGAATATCCCTGGAATCGCCGAATAATCCACACATGAGCCAAGGCTTAATGCTGAATGTACACAGGACACACTTTTATACAGGATTTGGAACATCCCGCTCCCAACAACCGCTTTTCTATTGGTCCTTTTTACAGTCCCCTCAGGTCCACCTTCCATGCAAATGAGGACTTGAAAATGACACAGCAGAGATTGGTCAGAACGTTTTGAATAGAAAGACTGTTATGTGTATTCAGACAAAAGCCCCCAGGGGGGCAATCAATGTAAACAATAGCCAGCCACAGAACAATGGAACCGTCTGGAGAGTTGAGACAGGGCAGAAGACATTTGCCTGATAATCAAAAGACTTTAGATAGGGTTATCACACAATGGACAATGTGTATCTCTTATGAGTCTGTTGACCTGGCTGGGGTTCAGAATTAAATCTCCTGTAATACATGAATTAGGATTTCAGTATTTCATGGTCCATTAAATTACTCCCCCTGGCAAATAGTTCAACATCCACAGTGGGACCCAAACGGGTCACTCGAGGATGTTGGGCAAGTAGTATTAACCACTTGCTTACTGGGCACTTACAGTGCAGAAAATAAGTATTTGAACACCCTGCTATTTTCCAAGTTCTCCCACTTGGAAATCATGGAGGGTCTGAAATTGTCATGGTAGGTGCATGTCCACTGTGAGAGACATAATCAAAAATAAAAAATTCCAGAAATCACAATGTATGATTTTTTTAACTATTTATTTGTATGATACAGCTGCAAAGAAGTATTTGAACACCTGAGAAAATCAATGTTAATATTTGGTAGAGTCGCCTTTGTTTGCGTTTCTTGTAGTTTTTCACCAGGTTTGCACACACTGGAGGAGGGATTTTGGCCCCCCACTCCTCCACACAGATCTTCTCTAGATCAGTCAGGTTTCTGGGCTGTCGCTGAGAAACACGGAGTTTGAGCTCCCTCCAAAGATTCTCTATTGGGTTTAGGTCTGGAGACTGGCTAGGCCACGCCAGAACCTTGATATGCTTCTTACAGAGCCACTCCTTGGTTATCCTGGCTGTGTGCTTCGGGTCATTGTCATGTTGGAAGACCCAGCCTCGACCCATCTTCAAAGCTCTAACTGAGGGAAGGAGGTTTGTTGCCCAAAATCTGGCAATACATGGCCCCGGTCATCCTCTCCTTAATACAGTGCAGTCGCCCTGTCCCATGTGCAGAAAAACACCCCCAAAGCATGATGCTACCACCCCCATGCTTCACAGTAGGGATGGTGTTCTTGGGATGGTACTCATTCTTCTTCCTCCAAACACGGTTAGTGGAATTATGACCAAAAAGTTCTATTTTGGTCTCATCTGACCACATGACTTTCTCCCATGAGTCCTCTGAATCATCCAAATGGTCATTGGCAAACTTAAGACGGGCCTTGACATGTGCTGGTTTAAGCAGGGGAACCTTCCGTGCCATGCATGATTTCAAACCATGACGTCTTAGTGTATTACCAACAGTAACCTTGGAAACGGTGGTCCCAGCTCTTTTCAGGTCATTGACCAGCTCCTCCCGTGTAGTCCTGGGCTGATTTCTCACCTTTCTTAGGATCATTGAGACCCCACGAGGTGAGATTTTGCATGGAGCCCCAGTCCGAGGGAGATTGACAGTCATGTTTAGCTTCTTCCATTTTCTAATGATTGCTCCAACAGTGGACCTTTTTTCACCAAGCTGCTTGGCAATTTCCCCGTAGCCCTTTCCAGCCTTGTGGAGGTGTACAATTTTGTCTCTAGTGTCTTTGGACAGCTCTTTGGTCTTGGCCATGTTAGTAGTTGGATTCTTACTGATTGTATGGGGTGGACAGGTGTCTTTATGCAGCTAATGACCTCAAACAGGTGCATCTAATTTAGGATAATAAATGGAGTGGAGGTGGACATTTTAAAGGCAGACTAACAGGTCTTTGAGGGTCAGAATTCTAGCTGATAGACAGGTGTTCAAATACTTCTTTGCAGCTGTATCATACAAATAAATAGTTAAAAAAATCATACATTGTGATTTCTGGAAAAAAAATTTTTGATTATGTCTCTCACAGTGGACATGCACCTACGATGACAATTTCAGACCTCTCCATGATTTCCAAGTGGGAGAACTTGCAAAATAGCAGGAGGTTCAAATACTTATTTTCTGCACTGTATACCCCCCTCCTGCCCAGGTGATATTTCAGCTTCCGGCACTGCGTCGCTTTAACTGACAATTGCGCGGTCGTGCGACGTGGCTCCCAAACAAAATTGACGTCCTTTTTTCCCCACAAGTAGAGCTTTCTTTTGGTGGTATTTGATCACCTCTGCGGTTTTTATTTTTTGCGCTATAAACAAAAAAGCGACAATTTTGAAAAAAATACAATATTTTTTACTTGTTGCTATAATAAATATCCCAATTAAAAAAAAAAAAACTTTTTTTTTCTCAGTTTAGGGCGATACAAATTCTTCTACATATTTTTGGTAAAAAAAAAAAAAAAAAATCGCAATAAGCGTCTGGTTTGCGCAAAATTTATAGTGCCTACAAAATAGGGGACAGAATTATTATTTTTTATTATTTTTTTTTTACTAGAAATGGCGGCGATCTGCGATTTTTATTGTGACTGCGACGTTATGGCGGACACATCGGACACTTTTGACACATTTTTGGCGTCATTCACATTTATACTGCGATTGGTGCTATAAATATGCACTAATTACAGTATAAATGTGACTGGCATTGAAGGGGTTAACACTAGGGGGTGAGGAAGGGGTTAAATGTATTCCCTGCATAGTGTTCTAACTGTGGGGGGAGGGGGGTGACTGGGGAGGTGACCGATCTGTGTCTCTATGTACAAGAGACACAGATCCGTCTCCTGCTCTCCAGAGACAGGACGCTGTCTCTATGTAAAACGCCAATGAGAGATGATCTATGAGATCATCTCTCATTGGCCGCACAGATCACATCGCAAACGGCCACTCTGATTGGCCGTTCGCGGCGATCTGTGATTGGCTGTGTCCAAGGGACACGGGCAACACAGTGTTTCCCCGCAGCGCGCTCTGGAGCGCGCGCCGGGAAACATCTAGTGACAAGCCGTCAATTGACGGCTTGTTGACAATTTAGATTTGCGCTAGAGCCGTCATTCGGCTGTAGCGCGGATCTCAAGTAGTTAAGGTTCCAGGAGTGTCTGCCAGGATAACCCATCTGCTTTGAGGCCCTGGCCCATAATCGGACGGCAAGAGGCTCACATTCAGTCCTCTCCAAAAGCCCCTGTCCCGGCTAGGCCTGTCACACATCTCCCCTTTTGGCAGGGGACTAACCCAGTAGGAGACACCAGATTTGTTGGCTCTGAATTTAGTCAGTAGTTCCAGTCCCCCAATGCCGGTATCCATACAGTACCCCAAATCACTTGCTCCAAACCAAGCATTACTCACCCCGCCATCCTCTGCCTCTCTCAGGTAACACGTCTGCCGCTGGGGAGAGGCCTGGACTGGCCCCTCTCCCTGGAGTCCTTTCAGCCGCTGGAGAGATGACAGGGTGGCTGGGCTCAGTCCATCATGCTGTTGGGGATCTGGGCCAACTGGCCACCATTTATGGGGTATACCAGTGGAGACTGAAGTCCCATCCACTGGTGTGAGGTGAAAATCCCCCAGTGCTTGCAAAGCAAAGCTGACATCCTCCTGTTTCAGTCCTGTACCATTTTCTGGGGTTGTGCCAGTGGAGACTGAAGTCCCATCCACTACCCCAGGAACCCCCTCTTCTGTTAGGTGAAAGCAGAGGCCCGGGGCACTCTGCTCTGTTGCCAGCTCCTCCGCTGGGTTGCTGTGGACCACAGTCCCATCCACCGATATCCACTCAAGCTGTAGTGGGGTGAAGCCGCCAGTAGCATCCTGTCCTGCTGCCAGTGATTCAGCTGGTTGCTGGGGAGGGGGGCCAACTGCCCCGGCTCCCTGGAACTCCACAGTTGGTCCCGGTGCTGGGCAGAGATGGCTGGCACTCTGCCCTGTTGCCAGCACTTCTGCTGGGGGTGCATAATCCATAACATCCTCTGAACAGTCCATACATTCTGTAATCTGTGGCTGGGGAGTGATCGCCATCTTCTCACCCTGAGCCTCCGGAACTGCCACAGGGGTGGGGCAGAGGTCTTGAACCCTCTGTCCGGTGACCAGCGCTTTAGCTGGGGAAGTTCCTTGTAACTCCACAAATACTGCTCTTGGTGCTGGGCAGAGCACAATGAAGTTTGGCCCTGATACCAGCTCTTCTGCTGGAGGCCCATGATGTTGTTTTTCCTCAGCAGAAAAATCTATTAAATCCCCTGTCTGTGGTGTCTGGGGATAGAGGTTCACCATCTCCTGTCCATGGAACCCAGAAGATGCTATAGGTACTGAGCAGAGGTTAGCAGAGCTCGGCCCTGTGGTCAGAACTTCAGCTTTGGGAATGGCAATCTCCAGGTTTTCCACTGCCGATTCACTGGCATACTGCTGGACAGGCACATTCCTCCCTTCAAGATCATCCCATGCAGAAACAGGATCATCAAGGTCAGTCGGCACTTGCTGCATCCGCCATAAGACCTCCTGGCAAAGCCCACTGTTACTCTGCCACATGGACGATTCTTCAGCCAGGATTTCAGCATTGTCCGCTGGTATTTCCTGATAGTCCCAGGCAAAGGGAGCCCGGCCCTGGCGCTGAGCAGAGTCTAGCAGCTGTTTGTAGGCGATCTCCAGGTCCCATTCCCGAGCGGCCAGAAATTCCAAATCTTCCTGTAGCCAGTGCGCTTCCGAGATATTCAATTTTTTCTCTCTGTGCTCCATTATGTCCTCCAAGCGCCACTCCCGATCATCCCCAAAGTCGGGATCACTGGACATCCTCCAATACAACAATCCCAGGCCATCATAGTCATAGCCTTCTGTGGGACTGTCATCCGCTGACCACGGGCACTCTTGGGCTCCATACCACCGGAGGGCTCTGTAGCTCTCATCCAGCTGCATCTCTGCCCGGATCAGCCTGTTTAATTCCGCTATCCACTCCTGCTTCGGTTGTTCCCCCAACAACGGCATTCGTACGTACGTCATACTGCGGCCAGTACCTTGCATAGATGGAGGGCAGGACCTTTCCTTGGTGTTGCTGCTCCAGAGCTAGCGCTTCCTTCCAGAGATGGCACCGAATCACATCCGCCCATCCCAGCAGGACCTCCTCTGATTCTGGCCCTGTGTGCTGTATCCGCATCTCTTGTAACCTTCTTCTGAATTCCTCTTCCATGGAGACTGGTATCTGCACCTCTCCTCTCTCTTTAGTTGGTGCTGCTGTGCTGTACTCACTGTTTGGAGAATGTGCGGCTGCTTGTTGGACTGCTGCCAGTTTTAACTGTAGCTCTGCGTCTCTTATTTGTTTAGCCTCCTCCGCTAACAGGGTCATCACTTTCAGCACCACATCCGCCGTTGGGTTCGGACCGAACCATGCTAGTTTCTCTTTTATTAGCTTGTTGGCTGGTGATTCTTCCTCCTGAATCACTGGTGTCTCCATCTCTTGTACTGCTGGCGTTGCTGCAACCGAGTTCTCCTGGTCTAGCTCCATTTATTCTGCTATGATGATACGCTCGGTTTTGTTGCTAGCAATCCTTCCACGAACTTCCAGTAGTTCTTTCAGTGTATTTCTTTTAAGCCGGGTGTACCAGTCTTCCATTCACTGTTCCCAATGTCTGCTTGGAATCCTGGTGTAAAGGAAAGTAGAAGGGAAAATCCCGCTGCTGCCAACCAGTTGTGACGGTAGTCAAACATATCCCTGTCAAGCCTTCCCTTCTTCTCCCATAAAAGAAATCACCCAATATTCCATGAGTAGGAATATCCCTGGAATCACTGAATAATCCACACATGAGCCAAGGCTTAATGCTGGATGTAAACAGGACACACTTTATTGAAAGTACACAGCACACTTTATACAGGATTTGGAACATCCCGCCCCCAACAACCGCTTTCTTATTGGTCCTTTTTACAGTCCCATCAGTTCCCCATCAGGTCCACCTTCCATGCAAATGAGGACTTGAAAATGACACAGCAGAGATTGGTCAGAAAGCTTTGAATGGAAAGACTGCTATGTGTATTCAGACAAAAGCCCCAGGGGGGAAATCAATGTACACAATAGCCAGCCACAGAACAATGGAACTGTCTGGAGAGTTGAGACAGGGCAGAAGACATTCACACCTGATAATCAGAAGGCTTTAGATAGGGTTATCACACAATGGACAATGAGTATCTCTTATGAGTCTGTTGACCTGGTTGGGGTTCAGAATAAAATCTCCTGTAATACATGAATTAGGATTTCAGTATTTCATGGTCCATGACAGTATATAGATAGATAGATTTGTGTAGCACCTGGCTACTCATTTAGAGGGGGATCGGAGTGTTAATTGAACTCTGATCCAGTTAATGTGTTCAGACTTAGGGTCTCGGCTTGGCTGTACTGTGGTCTCATTCTGTTGTTGCTGGGGTGTTCTTCCCACCCCAGGACGGTAGGGGGCAGCAGTGAAGTCAAGGTTTGGGTGCTCGTCCCCAGGAGCCAATCAGGAGGGTTGGGGCCTTGCTGTACCCTGGGAGGGTATTTATGGGGCAGACGCCATTAGTTCTGGCTCTTCTTTAAGTGCGGCATGCACCTTTAGGGTGATGGCGCACCGGCGTTATGGCCTACCGGGGCGTGCGTGCCACGTGGGGGGTTCCTGGTTTCCGGGACCATGTTGGTCCGGAACAATTGAGCTGTGGCAGGGATCCCAGTAGTCCAATGGGTTCCCAATCCTGAAGATCCCAAGCGGTATAGCTGTTCGGTGGGGAGTACATCTATAGGAGAGGCTGGCGATCCAATAGGGTCTTGACAAACCACCGGAGATCGAGGTTTCCGGACACTGAGAGGCCGGTCAGTCGGTACCTGAATGTAACTTGAAGGAGATCCAGGGGTAATTCTACCAAGGAGGTTTATCTCTGTAATCACAATCAGGAGGGTCTGTGGCAGAGACTTTCCCTCAAAGGTTTGAGTGATACTTTGGCTGCCAGGTCAGTGAGAGGGGCCTGTCAGTGTCAGTGAGAGAAGCCTGTCCGGGTCAGTGAGAGAGGCCTGTCCGGGTCAGTGAGAGAGGCCTGTCCGGGTCAGTGAGAGAGGCCTGTCTGGGTCTGTCCGGATCAGTGAGAGAGGCCTGTCCGGGTCAGTGAGAGAGGCCTGTCTGGGTCAGTGAGAGGGGCCTGTCCGGGTCAGTGAGAGGGGCCTGTCCGGGTCAGTGAGAGAGGCCTGTCCGGGTCAGTGAGAGAGGCCTGTCCGGGTCAGTGAGAGGGGCCTGTCCGGGAGAGGGGCCTGTCCGGGTCAGTGAGAGAGGCCTGTCCGGGTCAGAGGGGCCTGTCTGGGTCGTCCGGTCAGTGAGAGAGGCCTGTCCGGGTCAGTGAGAGCCTGCCTGGGTGTCTCTTCAGAGAGTCTGCCTCCCGGTCTGAGAGGGTCTGTCGGTTCAGTGAGGAGGCCTGTCTGGGTCAGTGAGAGAGGCCTGTCCGGGTCAGTGAGAGAGGCCTGTCGGGTCAGTGGGAGAAGCCTGTCGTGTCAGTGAGGAGGCCTGTCCGGGTCAGTGAGAGAGTCTGCCTGTGAGAGAGGCCTGTCTGGGTCTGTCGGATGTGAGAGAGGTCTGTCCGGGTCAGTGAGAGAGGCTGTCTGGGTGTGAGAGAGGCCTGGGTCAGTGAGAGAGCCTGCCGGGTGTGGGAGAAGCCGTCCGGTCAGTGAGAGAGGCCTGTCCGGGTCAGTGAGAGAGGTCTGTCCCGGTCAGAGAGAAGCCTGCGGGTCAGTGTGTGAGAGGCTGGGTCTGTCCGGGTCATTAGTGAGAGAGTCTGCCGGGTCAGTGAGAGAGGCCTGTCTGGGTCAGTGAGAGAGGCCTGTCCGGGTCAGTGAGAGAGGCCTGTCCGGGTCAATGGGAGAAGCCTGTCCGGGTCAGTGTGAGAGGCCTGTCCGGGTCATTAGGAGAGGCCTGTCCGGGTCAGTGAGAGAGGCCTGTCCGGGTCAGTGAGAGAGGCCTGTCCGGGTCAGTGAGAGAGGCCTGTCTGGGTCTGTCCGGATCAGTGAGAGAGGCCTGTCCGGGTCAGTGAGAGAGGCCTGTCTGGGTCAGTGAGAGGGGCCTGTCCGGGTCAGTGAGAGGGGCCTGTCCGGGTCAGTGAGAGAGGCCTGTCCGGGTCAGTGAGAGAGGCCTGTCCGGTCAGTGAGAGGGGCCTGTCCGGGTCAGTGGAGGGGCCTGTCCGGAGTGGAAGCCTGTCCGGGTCAGTGAGAGAGGCCTGTCTGGGTCTGTCCGGTGTGAGAGGCCTGTCCGGGTCAGTGAGAGAGGCCTGTCTGGGTCTGTCCGGATCAGTGAGAGAGGCCTGTCCCGGTCTGTGAGAGAGGTCTGTCCGGGTCAGTGAGAGAGGCCTGTCTGGGTCAGTGAGAGAGGCCTGTCCGGGTCAGTGAGAGAGGCCTGTCCGGGTCAGTGGGAGAAGCCTGTCCGTGTCAGTGAGAGAGGCCTGTCCGGGTCAGTGAGAGAGGTCTGTCCCGGTCAGTGAGAGAGGCCTGTCTGGGTCTGTCCGGATCAGTGAGAGAGGTCTGTCCGGGTCAGTGAGAGAGGCCTGTCTGGGTCAGTGAGAGAGGCCTGTCCGGGTCAGTGAGAGAGGCCTGTCCGGGTCAATGGGAGAAGCCTGTCCGGGTCAGTGTGAGAGGCCTGTCCGGGTCATTAGGAGAGGCCTGTCCGGGTCAGTGTGAGAGGCCTGTCCGGGTCAGTGAGAGAGGCCTGTCCGGGTTAGTGGGAGAAGCCTGTCCGGGAGTGTGGGGCCTCCGGGTCATTAGGAGAGGCCGTCTGGTCAGTGAGAGAGCCTGCGGGTCTGAGAGAGGTGCGGGTCAGTGTGAGAGGCCTGTCCGGTAGGAGAGGCCTGTCCGGGTCAGTGAGAGAGGCCTGTGCGGGAGAGGGGCCTGTCCGGGTCAGTGAGAGGGGCCTGTCCGGGTCAGTGAGAGGGGCCTGTCCGGGTCAGTGAGAGAGTCCTGTCGGGGTCAGTGAGAGAGGCCTGTCCGGGTCAGTGAGAGAAGCCTGTCCGGGTCAGTGGGAGAGGCCTGTCCGGGTCAGTGAGAGAAGCCTGTCCGGGTCAGTGGGAGGGGCCTGTCCGGGTCAATGAGAGAGGCCTGTCGGGGTCAGTGGGAGGAGCCTGTCCGGGTCAGTGGGAGGGGCCTGTCCGGGTCAGTGAGAGAGGGTTGTATATAGGGGTATATAGATATCTATTAGTATATAGGAGGTACATAGATATATATTAGTATATAGGAGGGTATATAGATATATATTAGTATATAGGAGGTATATAGATATATATTAGTATATAGGAGGGTATATAGATATATATTAGTATATAGGAGGGTGTATATAGATATATATTAGTATATAGGAGGGTATATAGATATATATTAGTATATAGGAGGGTATATAGATATATATTAGTATATAGGAGGGTATATAGATATATATTAGTATATAGGGGGGTATATAGATATATATTAGTATATAGGGAGGTATATAGATATATATTAGTATATAGGAGGGTATATAGATATATATTAGTATATAGGAGGGTATATAGATATATATTAGTATATAGGGGGGTTATATAGATATATATTAGTATATAGGGGGGTATATAGATATATATTAGTATATAGGGGGTATATAGATATATATTAGTATATAGGGAGGTATATAGATATATATTAGTTATAGGGTATATAGGATATATATTAGTATATAGGGGGGTATATAGATATATATTAGTATATAGGGGGGTATATAGATATATATTAGTATATAGGAGGGTATATAGATATATATTAGTATATAGGAGGGTATATAGATATATATTAGTATATAGGAGGGTATATAGATATATATTAGTATATAGGAGGGTATATAGATATATATTAGTATATAGGGGGGTTATATAGATATATATTAGTATATAGGGGGTATATAGATATATATTAGTATATAGGAGGTATATAGATATATATTAGTATATAGGAGGGTATATAGATATATATTAGTATATAGGGGGGTATATAGATGTATATTAGTATATAGGGAGGTATATAGATATATATTAGTATATAGGGGGGTATATAGATATATTAGTATATAGGGAGGTATATAGATATATATTAGTATATAGGGGGTATATAGATATATATTAGTATATAGGAGGGTATATAGATATATATTAGTATATAGGGGGGTATATAGATATATATTAGTATATAGGGGGGTATATAGATATATATTAGTATATAGGGAGGTATATAGATATATATTAGTATATAGGGAGGTATATAGATATATATTAGTATATAGGGGGGTATATAGATGTATATTAGTATATAGGGAGGTATATAGATATATATTAGTATATAGGGGGGTATATAGATATATATTAGTATATAGGGGTATATAGATATATATATATTAGGGGGGTATATAGATATATATTAGTATATAGGGGTATATAGAGTGTATATTATATATAGGGAGGTTAGATATATATAGTATATAGGGGGTATATAGATATATATTAGGAGGTATAACATAGATATATATTAGTATATAGGGGGGTATATAGATATATATATATATAGGAGGGTATTAGATATATATAGTATATAGGGGGTATATAGATATATATATTTTATATAGGAGTATATAGATATATATTAGTATATAGGGGGGTATATAGATATATATTAGTATATAGGGGGTATATAGATATATATTAGATATTTTAGGGGGGTATAGTATATATATAGATATATTAGTATATAGGGGGTATATAGATATATATATATTAGTATAATATATAGGGAGGTTATAATATATAGGGTAGATATATATTATATATATATATAGTATATATTTATTAGAGTTATAGGAAATATATATAGTATATATACTATATATATTACTTGTATATAGGACACTATAGGTATATAGATAATATATATTAGTATATAGGGGGGTATATACTTTATATATAGTATATAGATATGCTTTATATTAGTAATATATAGTTAGAGGATATATAATATATATATATATATATTTGTATATAGATAAATATATATTAGTATATAGGAGTATAGATATTATTATTATATACGTATATAGAATATATAAGCTTATTTAGTATATATATATATATAGTATATACATATATATAACTATATATATATATTAGGCACAAGTATATATATTTATATAGCACTCATATATAAAGTATATAGATATTGTACACCACATATAATATATATATATTCTTGTATATAGGGAATACATAATATAGATATTATTTAGATATAACAGAAGTATATAATATATTGTATACTTATATATAATATATATTTTTACACCATATACCTATATAGTATATACTACATAAACTTATAAGTATTTACACATATATAGCAATATATATATTATTACCAGTACATACCTAGTGATCCGTGTTTACCCACCGCCGCCACCCGTACCCGCCCCCACCTAGCCGTAGCGGGATTTCGACACAAGATCGAAATATAAGACACCCCTCCGAAAATAAGACGTAGCGATGTAGTGTCGAATCTCCGAAAATAAGACGTGGCGAATCTCTGATAATAAGACGTAGTGTCGTATGCGTAACGGCGCGGCGCGGAGCGGGAAACAACACGTGATAGGCGTACAGAACTGTACTGGAACTGAAGTGAGGAGAAAAACGTAAAGCTGTAAAGCTTCTCCCAGCACCGACCAGCAAACCCCTCTCTCACCCCACACAAACACCAGGGGATAGGGGGAAAAGCTGCTACTGAGCCCAAAGAGATCATCCCAGCTCCACTGTGCTCCACATCAGCTTTGCTGGCTTATCTTTCTGTACAGCCAGACAAGATGAGTGCAAAGAGAAGAAGTTGGATATCCGAATGGTCCAAAAATGGCGTGCAGAATACGATAATCTCAGTCTACAGGTGGACAGAAGAAATGCTAAGTGTGGTTCAGGTAGGCAACCTTTATTTTCTGTAATAAAAATAAGACACCCCCCGAAAATAAGCCATAGTGTGATTTCTTGAGGAAAAAAAAATATAAGACGGTGTCTTATTTTCGGGGAAACACGGTATATTAGTATATATAGGAGGTATATAGATATATATTAGTATATAGGGGGGTATATAGATATATATTAGTATATAGGGGGGTATATAGATATATATTAGTATATAGGGGGGTATATAGATATATATTAGATATAGGAGGTATTAGATATATATAGTATATAGGGGGTATATAGATATATATTAGTATATAGGGGGGTATATAGATATATATTAGTATATAGGGGTATGGATATATATAGATATAGGGGGTATTAGATATATATAGTATATACGGGGGTATATAGATATATATTAGTATATAGGAGTATATAGATATATATATTAGTATATAGGGGTATATAGATATATATAGATATAGGAGGGTGTATTAGATATATATTAGTATATAGGGGTATGGATATATATAGATATAGGGGGTATTAGATATATATTAATATAGGGGGGTATATAGATATATATTAGTATATACGGGGGTATAGATATATATTAGTATATAGGAGGTATATAGATATATATTAGTATATAGGGGTATATAGATATATATATATTAGGAGGGTGTATATAGATATATATTAGTATATAGGGGGGTATAGATATATATTAGTATATAGGAGGTATATAGATATATATATATTAGGGGTATATAGATATATATTAGTATATAGGAGGGTATATAGATATATATTAGTATATAGGGGTATATAGATATATATTAGTATATAGGAGGGTATATAGATATATATTAGTATATAGGGGTATATAGATATATATTAGTATATAGGGGGTATATAGATATATATTAGTATATAGGGGGGGGTATATAGATGTATATTAGTATATAGGAGGGTATGTAGATATATATTAGTATATAGGGGGGTATATAGATATATATTAGTATATAGGAGGGTATGTAGATATATATTAGTATATAGGAGGGTATGTAGATATATATTAGTATATAGGGGGTATATAGATATATATTAGTATATACGGGGGTATATAGATATATATTAGTATATAGGAGGGTATGTAGATATATATTAGTATATAGGAGGTATATAGATATATATTAGTATATAGGAGGGTATATAGATATATATTAGTATATAGGAGGGTATATAGATATATATTAGTATATAGGGGGGTATATAGATATATATTAGTATATAGGAGGGTATGTAGATATATATTAGTATATAGGGGGGTATATAGATATATATTAGTATATACGGGGGTATGTAGATATATATTAGTATATAGGAGGGTATATAGATATATATTAGTATATAGGGGGGTATATAGATATATATTAGTATATAGGGGGGTATATAGATATATATTAGTATATAGGGAGTATATAGATATATATTAGTATATACGGGGGTATGTAGATATATATTAGTATATAGGGGGGTATATAGATATATATTAGTATATAGGGAGTATATAGATATATATTAGTATATAGGGGGGTATATAGATATATATTAGTATATAGGAGGGTATATAGATATATATTAGTATATAGGAGGGTATATAGATATATATTAGTATATAGGGGGTATATAGATATATATTAGTATATAGGGGGGTATATAGATATATATTAGTATATAGGGGGGTATATAGATATATATTAGTATATAGGAGGGTATATAGATATATATAGAGGTAGTAAATATAGATATAGGAGGGTATATAGATATATATTAGTATATAGGAGGTATATAGATATATATTAGTATATAGGGGGGTATGTAGATATATATTAGTATATAGGAGGGTATATAGATATATATTAGTATATAGGAGGGTATATAGATATATATTAGTATATAGGAGGGTATATAGATATATATTAGTATATAGGAGGTATATAGATATATATTAGTATATAGGAGGTATATAGATATATATTAGTATATACGGGGGTATATAGATATATATTAGTATATAGGAGGGTATATAGATATATATTAGTATATAGGGGGGTATATAGATATATATTAGTATATACGGGGGTATATAGATATATATTAGTATATACGGGGGTATGTAGATATATATTAGTATATAGGAGGGTATGTAGATATATATTAGTATATAGGGGGTATATAGACTATATGAGTGTATATTGGAGGGGTATATATAATATATCTTTATTGTATATCTTCCTGTCAGTACATTGGGAGGGGGCGGGGACACAAGATGGCGGCGGGAGAGGACGTGACTCCTCCCCCTCAGGTCGCGCAGAAGGTTGTGGGTGGAGTATGACGCCCCCCATGGCCCCTCCCCTCCGCCCTCCATCCAATGGGCTGCGCGGGCGGCAGTGACGGTGCGGCGGTCGGGGACGCGCAGAGTGGGCGGAGTCAGGAGAGAGGAAGGACGGTGTGAGGAGAGCGCGCACCGCAATCACGGACTTCTTGTGGGACAAGAGAACCGGTCTGGCCGCGAGGACGGTGAGAGAGCGGGAGATACACACACCGGGGGGAGGGGGGGGACATATATGTGTACCGTATATATACCGGGGGGGAGATCACCGACACTCCGCTGTCTCCTCAACATGGCGGACACCTCACCACAAAATGGCCGCCGTCCTGATCTCTATTCACCTCACACCGATCATAACACCCCCTCCCCCTCCTCACATACATAATATACCCTCATACCGATCATTACCTACCCTCCCCCACCTCATACCGATCTCTATGTACGATACTGGTCTGTACTCACCTCATAATGATCGGTGTGAGGGCATATTATGTATATAATGATCGGTGTGAGGTGAATACAGATCAGTATCGTACATAGAGATCTGTATCTACCCTCCCCCACCTCATACCGATGTCTATGTACGATACTGGTCTGTATTCACCTCATAATGATCGGTGTGAGGGCATATTATGTATATTATCGGTGTATATAATGATCGTCATAGGTGTTATCTACCCTCCCCCACCTCATACCGAGTCTATGTGACTGGTCTGTATACCTCATAAGATCGGTGTCATATTAGTATATAATATCGGTGTGAGGTGTACAGACATAGTACATAGATCGGTATCTACCCTCCCCCACCTCATACCGATCTCTATGTACAATACCGATCATTATATACATACTATTACCTCATAATGATCGTTACCTACCCTCCCCCACCTCATACTGATCTCTATTCACCTCATACCGATCATTACACCCCCTCCCCCACCTCATACCGATTTCTATGTACGATACCAATCATTTATATACATCATATCCCCTCATAATGATTGTTATCTACCCTCCCCCTCCTCATACCAATCATTTATATACATAATATCACACCGATCATTACACCCCCTCCCCAACCTCATACCAATCTGTATGTACGATAATGATCTGTATTCACCTCATAACGATCTGTGTGAGGTGATATTATGTATATAAATGATCGGTATGGTACATAGAGATCGGTATGAGGTGGGGGAGGGGGTGTAATGATCGGTATCGTACATAGAGATTGGTATGAGGTGGGATGAGGTGGGGGAGGGGGTGTAATGATCGGTATCGTACATAGAGATTGGTATGAGGTGGGGGAGGGTAGGTAACGATCGCTATGAGGGGCTATTATGTATATAAATGATCGGTATCGTACATAGAGATCGGTATCTACCCTCCCCCACCTCATACCAATCTCTATGTACAATACCAATCATTATATTCATAATATCCCCTCATACCGATCGTTATCTACCCTCCCCCACCTCATACCAATCTCTATGTACAATACCAATCATTATATTCATAATATCCCCTCATACCGATCGTTATCTACCCTCCCCCACCTCATACCGATCTGTATTCACCCTCCCCCACCTCATACCGATCTGTATTCACCCTCCCCCACCTCATACCGATCTCTATTCACCTCATCCCGATCACTGTACAATACCGATCATTATATACATAATATTCCCTCATCATGATCGTTATCTACCCTCCCCCACCTCATACCAATCTCTATGTACAATACCGATCATTATATTCATAATATCCCCTCATACCGATCTGTATTCACCCTCCCCTACCTCATACCGATCTGTATTCACCCTCCCCTACCTCATACCGATCTGTATTCACCCTCCCCCACCTCATACCGATCTGTATTCACCCTCCCCCACCTCATACCGATCTGTATTCACCCTCCCCCACCTCATACCGATCTGTATTCACCCTCCCCCCACCTCATACCGATCTGTATTCACCCTCCCCCCACCTCATACCGATCTGTATTCACCCTCCCCCACCTCATACCGATCTGTATTCACCCTCCCCCACCTCATACCGATCTGTATTCACCTCATCCCGATCCCTGTACAATACCGATCATTATATACATAATATTCCCTCATCATGATCGTTATCTACCCTCCCCCACCTCATACCGATCTCTATTCACCTCATCCCGATCCCTGTACAATACCGATCATTATATACATAATATTCCCTCATCATGATCGTTATCTACCCTCCCCCCTCCTCATACCGATCGTTATTTCCCCTCATAATCTCTGTATATTGGGGGAGGGGGTTCCAGACCAACAGAAAATCATCACCTGACTTCTAATCCTCCCCTCATAGATGGGGGGTTGGGGGGGTCTTTGTGGTCATGTGACACATATATGTGGAGGGAGACCCGGTCACGTGTGTTATAATTCTCTCCTCGGACGGAGATTTTTGGTGCCCCTCCCCCGAGGAGTACACAAATAGTAAATGTGGTGTAAACCTGGATAAAACATCCCGGTGTAGTGATGAGAATCGTGCCCCCCCCCCATGAAATAATGGCTGCCCGGTTCTGTGCATGCGCAGCGCTTGTCCCGTGCAGAACCTCGGAATTGATGAACAGCTGTTGGCGGCGCCTGCGCACAACATGAGACACGCCCCCCTCCGCTGCTCGTACAAGTCTGTAAGGGGTGATTTATTCCTGAGGGGGGGGCAGAAGATCGGCCAGCAATTCATTAATAAACTTGCAACACATCTACGGACCTCCAGCTGTTGTAAAACTACAAGTCCCATCATGCCTCTGGCTGTCAGTTCTGCAACAGCTGGAGGTCCGCTAATTACATACCCCTGCTTTATGGCCGTACACGCCATCCGAATATCAGGCGGCTTTTTTTCCGCTTAATTGTCGCAAAGTATAATGAAAGGTTATTAATGTCCCGACAGGAAAAAATAATTGGAAGTGACGTCGCGCGTTGTGATGTGTTTTCGGGACGACAACTGTACTGACTAAACAAAAATCGCACGATCTGACATCATACGAGGGAAAATTTCCGTGCTTGTCCGAAGAATATCAGATGAACGGTTGTGATCGGCTCTAGGAAGCACACCGTCCGAAAATTGTACGATTCTCCCCCGGAGGATCTCTTTCCGTCCGACATTCGGGTCGTGTGTACGGCCACAAGGGTCTAAATTTCTATCAAGAAAACGCATTTGACCTTTTAAGCAACAAGTGTCGCAAACGGGCCCGGTACTTAAAGCGGAGCTCCGCCCACAAGTGTCCCCCCCCCCCCCCCCCTCCATATACCACAATTGGCGTGTAATTTTTTTTGGTGGGGAGGAGCGAGTGCCGTTTTTGACAGGTACCCAACTCCCACTTCCTCTCAACGTACCTAGACTGCCCCTCCCTGCAATTTTCTGAGACACGTCACCCGTCCCGGGAGATTAAATATCCTGTGTAATTATATATTTATATCTCTCTGTAATATCCTGTGCGCTATATATATATATATCTCTATCCTGAAGAACAACAATCTCTCTCTCTCTCTCTCTCTCTCTCTCTCTCTCTCTCTCTTCTCTCTCTCTCTCTCCCTGCACCATAAGAACGATCATAGGGGCGGTTCCGCCGCTTGATCGTTATGGGCGGCGGGAGGGGACGACTCCCGTCGCCATCCGGTGCGTCTCCAGGCTCTCCTTTGCCATCAGAGACCCGGAGAAACGATCCTCCGCCGTCCGCTCTAATCCATAGAGTAGACTGGTGACCACCTGGTCACCAGTCATCTCTATGATCGTTGGAGGCCCGGGCGCGATGTTATGACGTCACCCCCGGGTCCTGGAATGTAAACCCAGCCGCAATTGCGGCTGAAAGCATTAGATCAGTGAATTATTTTTTTTTTCCACGATCTAATGCATGGGTCTTCAAACTATGGCCCTCCAGGTGTTCAGGAACTACAATTCCCATCATGCCCTAGTCATGTCTGTGAATGTCAGAGTTTTACAATGCCTCATGGGAAGTGTAGTTCCGCAACAGCTGGAGGGCCGTAGTTTGAGGATCCCTGATCTAATGCTTTCCAGCCTGGAGGAGAGATGTGGGGGGAGGGGGAGGTCTTATTGACCCCGCCTCTCTCCATAAAGAGGACCTGTCACACACTATTCCTATTACAAGGGATGTTTATATTCCTTGTATTAGGAATAAAAGTGATCAAAAAAAAAAAAAATGTCAAAAAAAGTTTAAAAATAAATAAATGTGTAAAATAAAATAGTACATTTTTTTTTTTTTTTTTAAACGCCCCTACCCCCGGTAGCTCGCACTCAGAAGCTCACATGTCTAAACGTCGTTCAAACCACACGTGAGGTATCGCCGCGTGCGTTAGAGCGCCAGCAACAATTCCAGCACTAGACCTCCTCTGGAACTCTAAATTTGTAACTTGTAAAAAAAAATATAAGCGTCGCCTATGGAGATTTTTAAGTACCGACGCTTGACATGTTGGGTATCTATTTACTCGGCGTAACATCTTTCATATTATACCAAAAAATTGGGCTAACTTTACTGTTTTGTTTTTTAATTCACAAAACCGTTGTTTTCCCCCAAAAAAAAGGCGTTTGAAAAATGAATGTGCGAGATAAAAAAATGCAATAGCCGCCATTTTATTCCCTAGGGTGTCTGCTAAAAAAACATATATAGTGTTTGGGGGTTCTGAGTAATTTTCTAACAAAAAAATGATGATTTATGCATGTAGGAGAGAAGTGCCAAAATAGCCCCGGTATTGAAGGGGTTAATATAAAATAAATATTCTGTATAATAAAAAATATATATTTAGATCTCTCCTGTATTATAATATAAATCATAAATAATATAAAATATCCTGTACAATATAAATCCTGAAGAATATATATATATATATATATATACACTCTCCTGACTAATAAAATAAATATATTAATTCTCTCTCCTGTATTTTATATTAAAAAATCCTTTTTAATATATAAATCCTGAAGAATAAAATAAATGTTCTGTATTATAATAAAACAAAATCCTTTATGATAAATCCTGTGGAATTAGAGAATATATATATATATATAATCTCGGGAAGGGAGGTACCATGTGATTACTTTGAGCCAATTACAGATCACAATAATCCTGAATGGTTCCGGTTATCACATATTGTAAATAACCAATCGCATGATACCGGTCCCAGTCATCCATTGTACATTATTATCATGTACTTGTATAGCCGTCAATTTAGTCAGCGCTTTACATATACATTGTACACTCACATCAGTCCCCGCCCCCAAGGAGCTTACAATCTACGGTCCCCAACTCGCATTCATATACTAGAGCAGTGACGGGGAACCTCCAGATGTTTTGGAACGACATTTCCCATGATGCTCATTCTCTCTGCAGTGTAGTGGAGCATTATGGGAAATGTAGTTCCAAAACATCGGGGTGCCAAGGTTCACCGTCGCTGTACTAGGGCCTATTTTTAGACAGAAGCCAATTAACCTACCAGCATGTCTTTGGAGGGTGGGAGGAAACCAGAGTACCCGGAGGAAACCCACACAGGCTCAGGGAGAACACGCAAATTCCAGGCAGGTAGTTGTGGTCGGGATTCGAACCAGCGACCCTTTTTACTGCTAGGCGAGAGTGATAACCACTACACCACTGTGCCGCCCCAGGGAGACACTCCTAACCTGGAGCAGGTACAATGCCGTACATCAGGGGTCTCCAAACATTCTAAACAAAGGGCCGGACTACTGTCCTCCAGACTTTAAGGGGGCCTGACTGTGGCCGTCGGGAGTACAAAATCCCATGTCATTGGACGCCATCATTGGTGGCACTGGGAGGAATTCTGCCCCATCATTCATGTCCTTGGGAGGAAATGTGCCCTTCATTGGTGCTAATGAATAACAAATCACACTGAGGGCCGGATGAAATCAAGCACAGGGCCACATCTGACCCCCGGGCCGCAGTTTGGAGACCACTGCCGCACATCATTGACTCCCCTCCCCCAACCATTGTATAATTACTATGACTGGTCGGCAAGCGGTTACTTTTATTTTTGGTGAATTTGTTGTAAAGATGCGTTTCCACTCGACAAACGTACATTGGGATGTGACCGAACCTCTCTACTGGACTTTTATACGTTTTCTCTTCTCACTCCCGCCACCTTCTTGTCCTCCATGTCCGGCGGCTCCAAAATCTGTGAGAATGAAGATCACCGGGTGCAAAATTACCCAAATATCTGCTGGGCACCCTAAGAGTTCATTCACCATCCATCCAACCAGATATCGATGAGTCCGATATCACTCTCCATTCACCCTTTATATAAAAATGAAGTTTTTATTCCTCGGATCTATTATCTGGATCGGTAACTTTGTCATCTGATCATCACTATCAGTGCGTTCCACCGCAAAAAGGGGGTAGAGAGAACATTCTTGGCAGATCAAGGAGCCAACTTTCCACAGATGCTGTGGGGTCTTTGCCTTCCACCCGTTCAGAGAGGCCTTCTGTGAGAATGTTATTACGTCTGAGACGATCCTCCAGGTCTTCTGCCCGGTTAGAGAGGCCTCCTATGAGAATGTTATTACGTCTGAGACGATCCTCCAGGTTATTTGCCCGTTCAGGGAGGCCTCCTATGAGAATGTTGTTACGTCTGAGACGATCCTCCAGATCTGCCCATTTAGAGAGGCCTCCTATGAGAATGTTGTTACGTCTGAGACGATCCTCCAGATCTGCCCATTTAGAGAGGCCTCCTATGAGAATGTTATTACGTCTGAGACGATCCTCCAGATCTGCCCATTTAGAGAGGCCTCCTATGAGAATGTTATTACGTCTGAGACGATCCTCCAGATCTGCCCATTTAGAGAGGCCTCCTATGAGAATGTTATTACGTCTGAGACGATCCTCCAGATCTTCTGCCCATTAGAGAGGCCTCCTATGAGAATGTTATTACGTCTGAGACGATCCTCCAGGTCTTCTGCCCGGTTAGAGAGGCCTCCTATGAGAATGTTATTGCGTCTGAGACGATCCTCCAGGTCTTCTGCCCGGTTAGAGAGGCCTCCTGTGAGAATGTTATTACGTCTGAGACGATCCTCCAGATCTTCTGCCATATCTTTGGCCTCCTCCACCATTTGGTATGCTGAGTCGGTATCCCTTGCTATGGGGGGTAATTGATCCTCAATTTTACTTGCTCTGCTTTCCATGGCCGTGGTGCGTTCCTGGATTTTTTGTAGTAGCAACACTTCTTCCCGCATGCCCCCAAATTGCTCCTTTATAGTATTTAGAGGCATTACAGATGTTCACTGCCCTGAGAATGTCTGCCAAAGTGGGCTGAACTGGGTCACTTTGGGGTGGTACTATAGAATCTGCCTGATTTGTCTCCTCATCCCCCACCGAGCCAAGATGGCCGCCTGTGCTTGTGTCCCGGATAGGGCAGGCTCTGTGTGTAGTGAGTGTCCAGCTTTGTCAGACCCGGTGAGTCCATACACCAGAAGATGAAATGCACCATTTCTCTGTGGACCTCCTTACCCTGTGTCTTGTACTTTGGGTCCCAGGTTCTTCATTCTGTCACTGCCTCGTGGATTCCCCTTCAGTGTGATCGCAGCGGGGCCATCTTGGATTTTGGGACCCGATAAATCAAACTGTCCTTTTTCAAGTCATTCCTCTAGTACAGAGGGCCGGTGGGGGTTCCACAGAGATCCCGGGATCGGTGGCATATAGTGGGGAAAGGTCGATTATCTGGGCTGGGGGAGATTGGTCACAGGAGTGTTGAGATTTGCCCTCATGTGCCAGTCCCGGCCACAGCCTGACATCTGATTATCAGCTCTCATTATTTGTGTATTTTATGTGTGGCCAAAGACAGGTCCTCTTCTTCCAATATGTCCCAGGAAGGTCAGAAGATTGGACACTCCTGATCTATATATAACAGACCCCCCAACATTCTGATCCCCGTATGCCATTTCCAGCATTGTTATACCAATTTTTGTGTGAGGGCTCCCCCTCCCCCAACCTCATACCAATCTTTGTACCTTCACTGCCTTCATACCATTTGGCATAATTCTTTCCGTATCGAAGGTCAATCCTTCTGTGAGGTGATGGGACATCTCAGGGTGGATAGTCTATACTTGTGTAGGGTGATGGGAGATCTCGGGGTGGAATGTCCATCCTTCTTCTGTAGGGTGATGGGAGATCTCCTCGGGGTGGAAGGTCCACCCTTCTGTAGGGTGATGGGAGATCTCCTCGGGGTGGAAGGTCCACCCTTCTGTAGGGTGATGGGAGATCTCCTCGGGGTGGAAGGTCCACCCTTCTGTAGGGTGATGGGAGATCTCCTCGGGGTGGAAGGTCCACCCTTTTGTAGGGTGATGGGAGATCTCCTCGGGGTGGAAGGTCCATCCTTCTGTAGGGTGATGGGAGATCTCCTCGGGGTGAAGGTCCATCCTTCTGTAGGGTATGGGAGATCTCCTCCAAGGAGGGAGGGTCCACCCTTCTGTAGGGTGATGGGAGATCTCCTCGGGGTGGAAGGTCCACCCTTCTGTAGGGTGATGGGAGATCTCCTCGGGGTGGAAGGTCCATCCTTCTGTAGGGTGATGGGAGATCTCCTCGGGGGCGAAGGTCCATCATTTTGGGGTAAGCGTCCCCCCTTACCTCACACTCCAAGCAGAGGGGGTGTCTTTGTAGTATTGGGGTATAATTGGCACATGAGGGGGGAGCCGAAGAGCGCCCTCTTCAGGTTGTGTTGGGTAGGACAAGCAATCAGGCTGTATATTGATTGTTGGTTGTATTTTAGATGCCGCACTCGAGACGTTACCGGTCATCGGAGAGGCGGAGCCGAGGGAGTTACCATGAGCGTTACCGAAGCCGGAAGCATCGGAGGAGAAGCAGGTCGCGA